>JACEFO010002620.1:0-285688 GCA_015342445.1 Digitaria exilis | reverse complement strand
TGTGGTAAAAATGCTAATTTTGACCCTTTTTAGGCTCCCAAATAAATAGATGTTAGATTTCGGATAGAAAATTTATTAAGGGCCGTCCAAGAATTATTTTTTAGCCACCACTTGGTCAGAGCCTTTCTTTCACTCATGAGTATCTCTGGTAAAGAAATCTCCTGTTTTGGAAGTAGTTTTGATTTTATATGAATTAATCTTGTTTTTTGGACAGGAACTTGTTCTATTTTTAATAATTCTGTGTACTTCAGTTTAGCTAAATTTTGGAGTGACCTAACTCTTATACCCAGTAGCTGTCATAAGTTTGTGGATAAAAGGACGCACAGAAACAGAGAAACAAAAATGAGAAGAAGCTAGAGTAAATTGAGTTTTTATAAAAGAAATAGAACACTTTGGATAATTAATTAAATATGGAGGATGGGAAATCTAAATCCAGAACGGCACACTTCCTTAAAAATAATAATTTGAAATGTTGTATATGTGTACACAATCACCATCAGAAAGACATAAAATTTTCACGCACCTCCTCTAATTTTGTGAAGGAGAAAATAGTTCAATAGTATGTCTAGGTGAATATGGCCTTCAAGGCCTTGTCTTTAGACCACTTAGGCAGCCACAATAAAGTAGTGCATCTCATGTAGAAGGCGCTCTCACTGACGGCACCTACAACCTCGTCCCCGTCGACAAAGAAGAAGTCCCCGAGGGCGGTGCTGACGTCGTCGTGATCGACCCGGAGCCTGACAGTGGACTAGCTCAAGAAGGCAAGCCCCGGAGCATGACCTAACTTTTAATTCATGCAACTATGTATTATTTATGCTTGTGCATTTACGTTCTAGGTGTTGTTTGAATACCTTAGTTGCATGATTCTAGTACCTATGACTTGAAATACTAGTATGATAAGATCGATAGAGCAATGCCTTTAGGACCGTTACAAGTCGAGTGTTTTCCTGTCACTCGCGAGATATAGGAGTTGCTTGTCTTTACTTATGCAGGAATCATAAGGATGGATGGGCGGGATGGTATGTGTAGATCTCCCGTCCGTGTATGATAATTGGATTACGGTCGAAACGTGTGGTTCTGTGTGTCAAGTTTTTGAACGTACCACACGCATGCCGACCTATGAGAATCGGTAAGCCCGGTACCTAATTGAAGCAGCTAGGACCGATAGCCATCTCTCCTTGGAAACATTCTGTTTCCCTTGCCGTACACATGTGGATATATGCGTGATGCCGTGAGTGAAGCGGTAAACCTTTATCCTAAGGGAATGGACCCGACGCCGAATTGTGGATAGATGGGAAAGGTTGGGAAATGCTTGTACCTTTTATAGCAAGCATTATCCGTTTGTGTTTGGTTTCCCCTGGCCAGGTAGCGAAATTTGGTTCGAACTGTCCGCTTCTCGCGGTTAATGAGACTGCTTGACCGCTGTGCTGCATTGAGTAACAAGTGGAACTATGAGAATGATGAACCTGTTATATGTACTTAATTGTATTGCCACCACTTGTATGCTTAGAGAGGATGCTAATGTAGAATGGTTAACTCTACTAGAATTTGATTGCTAAAATCATGAAAGTAAGGATCCAGTCTTAGTAGCTTTTGGCAAACAAACCCACTAGCCAAAAGCCTCTCATGTCTAGAAGTCGGTGAAGTAGTTTCACCCGACGCCGTAAGCCTTGCTGAGTATTAGTATACTCAGCCTTGCTTGTGGCTATTTATTTCAGGTACTGTTATGGATGTGGCAGTCGATTCCATCACTTGGGCCTACCCAGGTTCCTCCTGGCTGGCACCATCGAGTGGGTTCCATCCTCTTCCGAGGATCGGGAGGAGTAGCACCATGGCCGGCTTCATCGTGGTGTTGCCTATGTATCGTCGCTAGTTTTAATATTCCGCTGCCAATGAACTCTCGTACTCTGATTTGAAATTCAAACTTGGTTCGTAAATAACTTTATGATACTATTTATCTATGTGAGATTGTGGAATGTTGTAATTTCTGGGACTCACCTTCGTGTGGGCGCGCGTGTTGTTTCGATCGTGAAAGTACGTGGTTAATCGGGTATAATCCGACGGCGCTCCAGCTTATTCCGGATTAAGTGCCTGACTGCTTGATTAGTGGTCCATGGGTACTTAACTTGGAATAATTTCGGAGTGGTCCGCCACAGCTGGCATCAGAGCCGAAACATGCGCACCAGAGAGAGCAACAAACCCTAAATAAACATTTTTGAATAAAACTTGCCAACTCTTACTTCCGCCGCGCACTTGCGATGGAATGTTATCCATAGGACCGCTAAGGATGATATATAGAGCGTAAAGCCTATGTGGGTTAAGGGATCACGATATGATAGGTGGCTAATTATATTTATACTGACCGCAAGGTACGGCGATTGCTGTAACGTACCACGGCACTATATGAAAATATAGTGGCGGCACATAGTGAATACGCTGTGATGGCGTATGAAACTAGAATAGCATGGTGGGCGCAAGGTACGGCGATTGCTGTAGCGTACCACGGCATCATATGCAAATATGATGGCGGCACAAAGTCAATACGCTATTTCATGAGCGTATGAAATTGTCAATATGTTGCCTTGGTGACATATGAAACATTGCCCGTTCAATGTTGAACGTTCGGGTGCCACCTCTATAGTGGGTGGTAATGTATGGAAACGCTTTCGTGAGTGCGGGCACAAAAAGTTGATTATATATGCTCTGGAATGGAATTTTCTGCAGGTACACTAACCACGATTCCGTAAGATGAATGGTTAGAAAAGTTCGGCTAGTTAATATAGGGAGAGACGGATATTGCCTAGCCACCGGCACTAACTTCGTAGGCCAAAAGTTTATTGGCACGTGTGTTGGTGAGAACGAATAGGCCGCTCATGCATTGCAATTCATTGAAATTTTATTGAACCTTAATGCACGACCATTGAACTACCCGCCATCAAAATTTGAATAAACAACCGGAAATTGTGCCGAAACTCTGCCGAAAACAGTCTGTTTGCATAATTAATTAGAACCATAAAACCTTGTCAAACGAAAAAGTCTTTAACATAAAAGTTGTCATAAATGTTATGTAGTTGTGCTGCAGAAATTTCAGCAAATTTGGTTCAGTAGAATGAGAGCTATGCTTAAAACGGTAACCCCCTGTCTGCTGGAAATTTCTGGGAACAGTGAGTTAAAAATTGAATTTTTACATCTTCTTAACGACGGTTTCTGCTCAAACCTTCAACATGAAACTTGTTTGAAATTACTGAAACAATGTTCTGGCCAAATTTGGGAATTTTTGAGTTTATAGATGTTGAGTTTTACAATTTTTACTACATTGTCCAGAAACTGTTTTTATTTTCTTTGGCGCTAACTGGTTCTCACACTTGACCTTTTTGTTCAGAATGGATGCCCACGCTGACCTTGCCAGCTACCCCAACGACATCTCTTTCTCGGACTGTCTTGGATGGGAAGGTTTTCCTAGCATCCTTTGGTCCGTGTTGCAGGCGCTCGATTACCCAACGGCGCCACAATATGAGAGAACCATCATCCGTGACCGAGGTGTGACTCGATCCCGTGTGCGTTTGGTGGTGCATCGCCACTCACCGTGTCCCAGCTCCCCCACGTGGAGTGTGGAAGTCATGGGCACCACATGGAGACCACTTGTGAGCTAGCTGCCCTCAATGGGATCAGTTCCTTCTGCGCCCAGAACCAGGACCTTGTGGAGCATCAGCTTCTTGGGTTGTTTCCACCGGCCCAGCCGGACGATGCTCATTGGATGAGGTGCTATCTCAGCTCACCCTTGAAGATGGCGGAGAACCCCGTCGCTACAGCTGCACTCTTGATAAGATGGATCCGGGCTTATCACCGGCTGCAGGCACTTTTGGGACGGTCACAGTGTGAGGTACTCAACCTTGCCACTGACATGTCTGTTCGTGCCTGCGACCTTGGGATAGAGAGGACCTCTTTGTCCATAGAGGTGAGCACCAGGGACGCCATGATTGCAGATTTGGAAAGGCAATTGACTGACCTCCACATAGCGCACAACAATATCCACAACGAGTGTGACATCTCTGATGTCAAAAGAATGTAGGAAGTGCAATTAAAATCAATGCAACAGGGAATTATGGGTTGAAATTCAAAAATCCATCAAAAATTCAAAATTTAAATTCCAAAAAACAAGGGTTGTTTGGCACCAACTGAAAACTCAAGATTTTTGTACTAAACTTGAAAATCTCCAAAAATAAAAGTTGTTTGTCATCACAAATAAACCCTAGTCACTGTTTGGAACTTTTGAAAATTTCGCAGTTTAGTCCCTCAAAAACTCGATTTACCATTCTGGGAACCTTTTTGTTTTTGGGTTGTTTGAGCTTGAAAAACTTGGAATTTCAGGTTCATCCCAAAACGAAAGTTGTGTCCCATCTTCCAAACTCCAACTTTTATTTTTACACTTTTTCAAGTTCAGTTCAAATTTTTGGAGAAAATTCGAATTTGAAATCGGAGCTCCACGGGCATGCTACAGTGCCCCTGGCGCGCTGCGCTGGCCGGAGCTTGGCCGCCACGTGGCCGGCGAGCGGCGCAGGCGCGCTGGAGCTGGCCAAGCCGCGGCGGACGCTGGCGCTTGTCGCCTACCTCTTGTCCGGCCACTCCCGAGCCATCACTTCGCCGCCGTCGCCTCGCCTCGCCTCGCGCCGCGGTGCGCCATCATGCGGTCGCGCGCCGCCGTGGTCGCGCGCGCGCTCGCGTCGCGCTGCGCGCCCTGCAGGCCGCGATTCCCCTCCGCTACGCTCCAACACGCCCTGTAGACGATCCTACAGCAGCACGCAACGATCTCCCTCGCCGACCGAGCCGCTCGCGCTCAGTCCAAGCTCTCTGAGCATCAATGGCGCGTCGCGTCGGCCTTTACTCCGCGCGCACGCTCCCGAGGCCGCACTGTGCCACTCTCGCGTGCCCAAGCCTCCCACCGAACCCCTCTCACACTCCACTCACTTGCTCGACCCACCAGTTCAGCTCCTCGCGCGTTCCCCCATCTTCTTCTTCCTCGCGCCGCGCGAACCGAGCCGAGCTTCTCCGAGAAATTCGCCTTCCACACTCCACCATTCCCAAATTCGTCCCGCACGAAGCTAGCCCTCTACTCCAGCTCCATTTCCCCCCACTTTCCCCAAGCTATTGTCCCTTCTCCGGCGAGAATTTGAGATTTCCCCCAAATCGCGAATTCCGGCCACCGGAGCACCCGCACGTCGAGCCCCTACTCCGAGCCGTCCCCGAGGTCAACCGAGCACGCCATTGGCTTCCTCGAGCTCCACTGGTGCTCTAGGACCCCTCGAACCTCGGCGAACGACCCCGCGCCGCCACCACCTCGTCGCCGGCGCAACTCCGACCACCCCCGGCCTCCAAACCGTCCCCAAACGACTCGTGGTGAGCCCAGGAAGCTTTTCCCCCACTTCCCCGAGCCTAGTTCGCCGCCGTTTGGCCGGCGCAACTCCGGCGAGAGCCGAGGGCCTTTCTTCATCGTCTTCGTTTGTCTAGGGGCCTCTGCGCAAAAGTTCAGGGACTCGTTCGCGAAGTTTTGAAAGTTCTAGGGTTCCCTGCGAAAATAGATTCTTAAAACTAGATTTGTTTTTCCCGAATCTTGCAAAATCCATTAAAAATCGTACAAAAATCAGAAAAATGCACAAAAATACTCTCTGGATTCGTGAGAGTCTAAACTACAATCCCTATTAGACATGTTTATACTTTTGATGAACTGTTTTTGAGCTAAAATTCAAACTATAAAAATGGAAAGTAGTGCACCATTTCAAATCCAGAGCTCCGCTAGGGTTGAGCTTTGGATATGTTGTGTGTAGTGACTTTGGACAGCTTGTGTCAAAAGGGGACCTAAAAATATGAACTGTAGCTCTGGTTATAAATTAAAATGTGTTTTCTGTCTTTTTGCAGTGCAGAAATCTTTAAAAATAATCTGTGCAGTGAAAAATCACCATTTTGCTCCAGAGGACTAAAAACTTGTTAGCACACCTGTGAAAAATGAAAAACTTAATTTTTGCTCTGTTTAGGTTAGCAAATAAATAAATATGTGTTTTTGGATAGGAATTTATTGAGGACTACCCAAGGGTTATTTTGAGCCACCACTTGGCCAGAGCCCTCCTCATGCTATTGCTAGCTTTGGTAGGAAAATCTCCTGAATTGGATGAATTATCGATTTTATATGATTTAAATTCATTTCTGCTGGCAGCGGCTTGTTATATTTTTAATAAATTATGTGTAGCTCAGAATTAGCTAAATTTTGGAGTGAGCTTAGCTCTTATACTCCAGTAGACGTCATAAAGTTTATAGATAAAAATGATGAACAGAATTGGAGAAACAAAAATGAGAAGTAATCCAGGTGGAAATTGATTTATATAAAAAGATAAAACCTTTTGGTTAATTAGTTAGAATAAAATGGATGGAATCTGAAATTCCAGAACAGCACCCTAATTTGTGAAGTAATCAATAGAATTCTTTTATATATGTACACAATCACCATCGAAATCAAATAAAACTTTTCCCACACCTCTACCCTGTTTTTGTGAAGAAAATAGTAATGCTTAAGCATGTCTAGGTGAATATGGCCTTCAAGGCCTTAATTTTAGAATCAATAGGCAGCCACCTTAAACTATGCATCTCAGGTAGAAGGCGCCATCCCGGACGGCAACTACCACCTCATTCCCGCAGACGAGGAAGAAGTCCCGGAGGAAGGTGCCGGTGCAGGATCGACCAACCTGGAGGCTAACCCCCAGTTCGAGCAAGAAGGCAAGCCCCGGAGCATAACCTAACCCTTACCAATTATGCATTATGACTTCTCTATGCTTGTGCATTTACGTTCAAGGAGTTGATTGAATACCTTAGCTGCACATTTCCTAGTACCTATGACTTGCAATACTAGCATGAAAGGATCGATAGGGCATTGCTTTAGGTCCGTTACAAGTCGAGTGATTTCCTGTCACTCGCGAGACATAGGAATTGCTTGTCTTTACTTATGTTGGAATCATAAGGATTGACGGGCGGGATGATAGATGTAGATCTCCCGTCCGTGTATGATAATTGATTAAGGTCGAAATGTGTGGATGAGTGTGTCAAGTTTTTGAACGTACCACATGCATGCCGGTATATGGGAGCCGGTAAGCCCGGTACCAGATTGAAGCAGCTAGGGCCGATAGCCATCTCTCCTTGGAAACTTTGTTTTCCCCTGCCGTACACTTGTGGATATATGCGTGAGACTGTGAGTGAAGCAGTAAACCTTTATCCTAAGGAAATGGACCCGGTTCCGAATTGTGGATCGATGGGAAAGGTTGGGAAATGCTTGTACCTTTTATAGCAAGCAGAGTATCCGTGTGTGTTGGGTTTCCCCTGGCCAGGTAGCAGAAATTCGGTTCGAACTGTCCGCTTCTCGCGGTTAATGAGACTGCTTGACCGCCATGCTACATTGAGTAACAAGTGGAATTATGAGATTTATGAACTTGTTGTATGAATTAAATTGTATTGCACCACTTGTATGCTTAGGAAGGATGCTAATCTAGAATGGTTAAATTTACTAGAATATGATGCTAAAACTTGAAAGCAAGGACCTATTTTAGTTGCTTTTTGGCAAACAAACCCACTAGCCAAAAGCCTCTCATGTCTAGATGTCGGTGATGTAGTTTTCACCCGACGGGTAAGCCTTGCTGAGTATTAGTATACTCAGCCTTGCTTGTGGCAATGATTTACAGGTATACCTTTGGATGTCGATGCTTTGTCTTGGCCTACCCAGGTTCCACCTGGCTGGCACATCGAATGGGTTCCGTCCTCTGCCGAGGATCGGAAGGAGTAGCATCGTGGCAGGCTTCAGCACGGTGTTATTGTATCGTCGTTAGATTATCTTCCGCTGCAATGAAACTTTTATTTCCGCTGCAAGACTTTGTACTCTGATTTAAATTTGAACTTGGTTTGTAATAACTTGTGATACCTATTTGTGTAAGTTAATTTGTGGAATGTTGTAATCTCTAAAACTCACCTTCGTGTGGGCGTGCTGTTGTTTCGATCGAGAAAAGAACGTGGTTAATCGGGTTTAATCCGACGGCGCTCCAGCTTATTCCGGATTAAGTGCCTGACTACTCGGTTAGTGGTCCCGGGGTACTTAACTTGGAATAATTTCGGAGTGGTCCGCCACAGCTGGCATCAGAGCCGAAACAGAGCACCGGAGAGAGCAACAGACCTTTAATAAACAATTTTAAATAAAATTTGTTAACTCGTACTTCCGCCGCGCCTCGCGAAGGAAGGTTATTATAGGACCGCTAAGGATGTTGCCTAGAGCGTGAAGCCTATGTGGGTTAAGGGATCACGATATGATAGGTGGCAAATAGTATATTATACTGACTTCCAGCACATTTCATTCTGTCATTTACTTTACGCAATGGTGGGCGCAAGGTACGGCGATTGCTGTAACGTACCACGGCACTATATGAAGATATAGTGGCGGCACATAGTCAATACGCTGTGATGGCGTATGAAAATAGAATAGGATGGTGGGCGCAAGGTACGGCGATTGCTGTAGCGTACCACGGCATCATATGCAAATATGATGGCGGCACAAAGTCAATACGCTATTTCAGTAGCGTATGAAACTGTCAATATGTTGCTCTGGTGACATATGAACATTGCCCGTTCAATGTTAAACGTTCGGGTGCCACCTCTATAGTGGGTGGTAATGAATGGAGACGCTTTCGTGAGTGCTGGCACGAAAGGTTGATTATACATGCTCTGGGATGTAAATTTTCTGCAGGTACACTAACTGCGATTCCGTATATTGAAACGGTTAGAGAAATTCGACTAGCTAATATAGGGAGGGACGAATATTGCCTAGCCACCGGCACTAACTTCGTAAGCCAAAGTTATTGGCATGTGTGTTGGTGAGAACGAATAGGCCGCTCATGTATTGCATTTTACTGAATTAATATCGAATTTTAACACATGACCAAATCGAACCGCCGTCAAAGAAATTGAAATCACAACCCAAAAATCCTGCTGAGAACAATTTGTTTGCACCCTTAATTCGAAACTGAAAACGTTGTCAAACGAAAAAGTGTTCAACACGAAAGTTGTCATAAATATTATGAAGTAAATGCTGGAGAAATTTCAATGAAATTGGTTCAGTAAAATTGGAGTTATGCTAAAAATGGTAACCCCCTGTCTGCTGGAAATTTCTGGGGACAGTGAGATAAAAATTTAATTTTTACACCATCTTAACGACAGTTTCTGCTCAAACCTCCAACATGAAACTTGTTAGGAATTACTTAAACAATGTTCTGGCCAAATTTGGGAATTTTTGAGCTTGTAAATTTCTAGTTTTGTAATTTTTACCACCCTGCACAGAATCTGTTCTTATTCTTTGGCGCTAACCGGTTCTCACCCATGCCCCCTTTTTCTTTTGGTTCAGATGGACGCCCTCGCTGACCTGGCTAGCTACCCCAACGACGTGTCCTTCTCTGATTGCTTGGGATGGGAAGGCTTCCCTAGCATCTTGTGGTCGGTTTTACAGGCGCTTGGCTACCCTACACCGCCACAGTATGAGAGGACTATCATCCGAGACCGCGGTGTGACTCGTTCCCGTGTGCGTTTGGTGGTCTATCGCCACCCGCCGTGTCCTAGCTCCCCCACCTGGACGGTGGAAGTTCACGGACACCACATGGAGACGACATGTGAGCTAGCTGCCTTGAATGGCATTAGCTCTTTTGTGGCTCAGAACCAAGAGTTGGTTGAGCACCAGTTACTGGGTTTATTCCCACCGACTCAGCCGGATGATCCCCACTGGATGAGGCGTTACCTTAGTTCCCCTCTGAGGATGGCGGAGAACCCCGTCGCTGCAGCCGCTTTGATGATGAGGTGGATACGGGCGTACCACCGTTTGCAGGCACTTCTTGGACGGTCGCAGAGCGAGATGCTCAATCTTGCCATGGACATGTCCGCTCGCGCCCGTGACATAGGGGTTGAGAGAACCTCTTTGTCCATTGAGGTGACCACTAGAGATGCCATGATTGCTGACTTGGACAGGCAATTGAATGACCTCCAGATTGCACACAACAACACCCAGGATGAGTTAGCACAAACTAGAGATGAGCTTGAGGAGGTACACGGTACCTTGGAGCATGCCAATGCTATGCTTGCCGCCCATAACGCTCAGCACTTTCTTGACCAACAAGGAGGGGATGTGGATGGTGAAGGAGAGGCCCCCGATTCCGACATGGACACCGAGGACGACATGCCACCCCTCCCAGCTCCACCTTCACCTATGGGCAGCGAGGCTACCGCTAACAACCTAGATAATTTTTAGGTGTGGTAGTAGCAAGTCTACTCCTCCGCTAGGCCCAGATTTTGGCTTCATGTTGTAATAGGCTAGATGGAGTTGAGCTTCTCCTTTTATCTTTTGGTGGCGATGTAATTTAATGATGTGGATGTGTGATCAAAACTTGATGAAGTGTAATAGCTGTGTTGAAAACATTCTGCAGCTAACCTTGTTTTAAGTATTGATGGGTTTTCCATTCATTTCTGGGCTGTGATGTGAACTACAAAGTTCTTTGGAATTTGTCAAACAAAATGATCACCAAATTTCAACCCTATTGGTTAAGCGAAATAAAAATGGCAACCAAAACACTACAGCTCGGCCTGCTGAAAAACAGCGAATGCAGAGAGCTAAAGATTGAATTTTTCGGCTTAGTTCCAGTCCGAATTTGATTCTGAGCCCAACATGAAAGTTGTAGAGCATGAAATTTTCGAGCTACTGACCGAATTGGAGCATTTGACTTGTTTCCTGTTGGGAGATATGATTTTTCTCCCGAACTGCGTGCTGATTTGTCATTCTGCGCAGTACACTTAATATATTGTCACGTTCTATCTTGTCATTCATTATGCAAGCTTATGGAATGTGGCTAATGCAAGTCCCTACTGCAGATGGCAATCACCCGCAGCGGTCACGACGCTAGTGGCTCCAACGCTAACCAGCAGGGGCCAGAGGGGCAGCAACAGCCACCGCCACCTCCTCCACCGCAGCAACCTCCGACGTGGCAGCAGCTATATGCCACGCAAACGGAGATTCTCCGAAACCTGCAGCATCAACAACAGATGATGCAGCAACAGATGCTTCAGCAGCGAGGTCAACGGGCCCCTCAGCCTCAAGTGGCCAGATACGAAGATTTTCTGGCAACGCACCCGCCGATTTTCTCACGAGCTGATGAGCCCTTGGAGGCCGACACCTGGATTCGAGCCGTCGAGTCCAAGTTCACCATCCTGGCGACACCTTGTGCCTCTAACCGCAAGGTCGTGTTCGCGGCGCAGCAGCTCCGCGGCCCAGCTCTCCTTTGGTGGGAGAACTACCTGGCCCTGCAGCAGGAGGGTCATGTAGTTGAGTGGGATGAGTTCAAGGCTGCATTCAAGGCTCATCACATTCCGGCCGGTCTGGTGGAGCGAAAGCTGAATGAGTTTTTGGCGCTGACCCAGGGTACCCGTACAGTGCTTCAGTACGCCCAGGCCTTCAATGGTCTGTGCCCCTACGCGGGTCATCACGTTGACTCTGATTAGAAGAAGCTAGAGAGGTTCCGACGTGGCCTTAACACCAAGTTGAAAGCCCAGTTGGCCACCACCCGTGCTGCCACGTACGGCGATCTTGTGAACCTTGCCATCGCCCAGGAAGACGCCAATATGGTGCACAAGGCAGTGAAGAAGAGGAAGGCTCCCGCTGGACCGTCAAGCGCGCAGCCGCAGAGGTTCCGCTTGGTTCCCCCGGCTGCACCGCAGGGACAGTCCAGGGCACCTCAGGGAGGTGGATGGGTTGCTAGGCCGCCACCGCCTAATGCGCCTCGTTTCCCTCCACCGCCGCAGCAGCAGCAAGCACCGAGGCAAAATGCACAGCAGCCAGCTCGCCCTGGAGCCGGCTATCAGTGCTTCAAGTGTGGAAGTAAAGATCATTTTATCAAGGATTGTCCGCAGAACAAGCAGCAAAACCAGCGCTCGGGAAATCAGCAAGGCAAGGGCAAGCAGCAGCAGCGTGTGCAGGTTCGGCAAGGACGGCTCAACTACACCACCTTGGCCGACTTACCCGAGGGAGCCCCAGACATGACTGGTACTTTCCCTATCTGCACTCAACCTGCTGTGATATTGTTTGATTCCGGGGCAACACATAGTTTTATAAGCACAAGGTTTCATGTGAAATGCGGATTAAAATCGTACCATACCAAATCATCGTATGTGATATCAACTGCGGGAGGTAAAATTGCATCCAACCAAGTCACCCGAAAAGTTCCAATCAGGCTGGGAAGTAAAACATTTCCTACTGATTTGATTCTGCTTGGTATGGAAAGAATTGACATTGTATTAGGAGCCAATTGGATGACTCAACATAAGGTTGTCCTAGATGTTGCGGAACGAGTTGTTGAGATAAACTCGCCTACGCATGGCCCGAGTGTGCTATATCTGCCACAACGGACTTGCGTCGATGCGTGCGCTTACACAATGGTAGAAACCCAACTAAAGGACATTCCGGTGGTATGTGAGTATGCCGATGTATTTCCGGATGACTTACCTGAGATGCCGCCGGATAGGGACATTGAATTTGTGATTGAACTTCAACCTGGCACAGCACCTATATCAAAGAGACCGTATAGAATGCCACCCAATGAACTGGCTGAATTAAAAATTCAACTCCAAGAATTGCTAGATAAGGGTTTCATTCGTCCAAGTGTATCACCTTGGGGATGTCCCGCTATCTTTGTGAAGAAGAAGGACCATTCCTTGCGGTTGTGTATTGATTACCGGCCTCTCAATGCGGTAACTATTAAGAACAAGTACCCACTCCCCCGTATTGACATCTTGTTTGACCAACTAGCTGGCGCCAGAGTGTTCTCCAAAATTGACCTTCGCTCTGGCTATCACCAAATCAAAATTAGGCCTTGTGACACTCCAAAGACTGCCTTTTCCACACGTTATGGACTTTATGAATTCTTGGTTATGTCTTTTGGACTCACCAATGCCCCAGCCTACTTCATGTACCTCATGAATTCGGTCTTCATGTCAGAACTAGACAAGTTTGTGGTGGTTTTCATTGACGACATTCTTATCTATTCTAAGAGTGAGGAAGAGCATGCTGAACACCTTCGCATTGTTCTTCAAAGGTTGAGAGATCACCAGCTCTACGCCAAGTTCTCCAAGTGTGAATTCTGGCTAGAGAGCGTGAAGTTCTTAGGTCACACGGTTTCCAAGGATGGTATATCCGTGGATCCAACCAAAGTGCAAGAGGTGTTGGATTGGCAACCACCTACTTCTGTCCACGAGATTCGGAGTTTTCTGGGTTTAGCCGGTTATTACCGCCGTTTTATTCCAGACTTCTCTCGGATTGCAAAGCCCATGATCGAACTCTTAAAGAAGGGAGTCAAGTTTGAGTGGAATGACAAATGTGATGAAGCTTTCCACACCTTGCGAAGACATTTGACTTCAGCCCCAGTTTTCTCAGCCCGATTGCACCAAGCCCTATGATGTCTATTGCGATGCATCAGGCACCAGCCTTGGCTGTGTTCTCATGCAAGAGAACCGAGTCATTGCTTATGCTTCTCGAGCACTTCGGCCTCATGAGCAAAACTACCCCACGCATGATCTTGAGTTAGCAGCGGTTATTCATGCTCTCAAGATGTGGAGACACTATTTGATGGGTGTTCCCTGCAACATATACACAGACCACAAGAGCCTCAAATATGTCTTCACTCAGGCACATCTGAACATGAGACAGCGAAGATGGTTGGAGTTAGCAAAGGACTATGACCTTAGTGTGCATTATCACCCCGGGAAGGCTAATGTAGTTGCGGATGCACTAAGCCGCAAGGCTCATTGTCATTGTCTTTCCGTGGAGTCCTACGCCGACACCCTGTGTCATGAAATGGCTAAGCTCAACTTAGAGATTGTTCCACACGGGTACTTCAGCCATATTGCAGTGGAACCAACCTTGCACGATCAGATTGTTGTAGCCCAATTAAATGACGCGAGCATTAAAATCCTTAAAAGGAAATTGTCTAAGGAGAAGGTGAAAGAGAAGTACAAGTGTTTCCGGTTTGATGGGCAGGGAGTGATGTGGTTTGGACATCGCCTCGTGGTGCCCAAAAACACGGAACTCCGGAGGAAGATTATGGATGAGGCTCATCTCTCTAAATTTTCTATCCATCCCGGCAGCACCAAAATGTACCAAGATTTGAAACAAGACTTTTGGTGGACTCGAATGAAGCAAGAAATTGCCACGTATGTGTCAGAATGTGACACATGCCAGCGGGTTAAGGCCAGCCACTTGAAGGTAGCAGGCACGCTTCAACCTCTACCTATTCCCTCCTGGAAGTGGGAAGATATAAGCATGGATTTCATTGTTGGACTTCCCAGAACCCCTCAGGGGCATGACTCCATTTGGGTAATTGTGGATCGCCTTACCAAGACCGCCCATTTTATTCCAGTCAATACCATTTATGCTGCTAAGAAGTACGCAGAGATTTATTTGGAGCGGATCGTTTGTCTACATGGGGTACCCAAGACGATAATTTCAAATCGTGGTGCTCCGTTCGTAGCACGCTTTTGGGAACAGTTGCAATTATCCCTAGGCACCAAACTGATCCGTAGTTCAGCATATCACCCACAAACCGATGGGCAGACGGAAAGGGTAAATCAAATACTTGAGGATATGCTTCGAGCTTGTGTTATTCATTATGGGAAGAATTGGGAGAAGTGTCTATCTCTGGCCGAATTCTCCTATAACAACAGCTACCAAGCGAGTCTTAAAATGGCACCTTTCGAAGCCTTGTATGGTAGGAGATGTCGGACCCCGTTGTGTTGGTCCTAGGCAGGCGAGAGATATACCTATGGCCCTGACCTTGTGAAGGAGGCAGAAGAAAAGGTTAGGATCATTCGGGAAAATTTGAAGACCGCCCAGTCACGGCAAAAGAGCTACTTTGGTCAGCGGCGGAAGCCACTTCAGTTTGAAGTTGGTGATCACGTGTATCTTAAAGTCTCCCCGACCAAGGGTGTGCAAAGATTTGGACTAAAAGGAAAGCTTGCACCTCGTTATATCGGCCCGTATGAAATCACTCAACAATGTGGGCCGGTAGCCTATCAAGTGAAGCTTCCCAAGAAACTTTCAGCTGTACACAATGTGTTCCATGTTTCTCAACTCAAGAGGTGTCTTCGTGTTCCGACCGAGGTCGTTGAACAAGAGGAACTCTTGGTTGAACCGGATCTCTCTTATGATGAGCATCCTGTCAAGATCCTCGACGAGAAAGAGCGACAAACACGAAGGAAGGGAGTTAAAATGTACAAAATTCAGTGGAGTCGTCACTCCGAAGATGAAGCCACATGGGAAACCGAAGACTATCTTTGAAAGAATTTCCCCGACATACTTTCATAAGCCGAGGTATTTCTTTCCCCTCTTTATCTCCAAGTTTAATCGAATCTCGGGACGAGATTCCTTTTAAGGGGGGTAGGCTGTGACATCTCTGATGTCAAAAGAATGTAGGAAGTGCAATTAAAATCAATGCAACAGGGAATTATGGGTTGAAATTCAAAAATCCATCAAAAATTCAAAATTTAAATTCCAAAAAACAAGGGTCGTTTGGCACCAACTGAAAACTCAAGATTTTTGTACTAAACTTGAAAATCTCCAAAAATAAAAGTTGTTTGTCATCACAAATAAACCCTAGTCACTGTTTGGAACTTTTGAAAATTTCGCAGTTTAGTCCCTCAAAAACTCGATTTACCATGCTGGGCACCTTTTTGTTTTTGGGTTGTTTGAGCTTGAAAAACTTGGAATTTCAGGTTCACCCCAAAAAGAAAGTTGTGTCCCATCTTCCAAAATCCAACTTTTATTTTTACACCTTTTCAAGTTCAGTTCAAATTTTTGGAGAAAATTCAAATTTGAAATCGGAGCTCCACGGGCATGCTACAGTGCCCCTGGCGCGCGCTGCGCTGGCCGGAGCTCGGCCGCCACGTGGCCGGCGAGCGGCGCAGGCGGCGCTGAGCTGGCCAAGCCGCGGCGGACGCTGGCGCTTGTCGCCTAGCTCTTGTCCGGCCACTCCCGAGCCATCACTTCGCCGCCGTCGCCTCGCCTCGCCTCGCGCCGCGGGGCGCCATCATGCGTTCGCGCGCCGCCGTGGTCGCGCGTGCGCTCGCGTCGCGCTGCGCGCCCTGCAGGCCGCGATTCCCCTCCGCTACGCTCCAACATGCCCTGTAGACGATCCTACAGCAGCACGCAATGATCTCCCTCGCCGACCGAGCCGCTCGCGCTCAGTCCAAGCTCTCTGAGCATCAATGGCGCGTCGCGTCGGCCTTTACTCCGTGCGCACGCTCCCGAGGCCGCACTGTGCCACTCTCGCGTGCCCAAGCCTCCCACCGAACCCCTCTCACACTCCACTCACTTGCTCGACCCACCAGTTCAGCTCCTCGCGCGTTCCCCCATCTTCTTCTTCCTCGCGCCGCGCGAACCGAGCCGAGCTTCTCCGAGAAATTCGCCTTCCACACTCCACCATTCCCAAATTCGTCCCGCACGAAGCTAGCCCTCTACTCCAGCTCCATTTCCCCCCACTTTCCCCAAGCTATTGTCCCTTCTCCGGCGAGAATTTGAGATTTCCCCCAAATCGCGAATTCCGGCCACCGGAGCACCCGCACGTCGAGCCCCTACTCCGAGCCGTCCCCGAGGTCAACCGAGCACGCCATTGGCTTCCTCGAGCTCCACTGGTGCTCTAGGACCCCTCGAACCTCGGCGAACGACCCCGAGCTCACCGGCGTAGAAGCCGCGGCGGCCGCGCCGCCACCACCTCGTCGCCGGCGCAACTCCGACCACCCCCGGCCTCCAAACCGTCCCCAAACGACAGCCCAGGAAGCTTTTCCCCCACTTCCCCGAGCCTAGTTCGCCGCCGTTTGGCCGGCGCAACTCCGGCGAGAGCCGAGGGCCTTTCTTCATCGTCTTCGTTTGTCTAGGGGCCTCTGCGCAAAAGTTCAGGGACTCGTTCGCGAAGTTTTGAAAGTTCTAGGGTTCCCTGCGAAAATAGATTCTTAAAACTAGATTTGTTTTTCCCGAATCTTGCAAAATCCATTAAAAATCGTACAAAAATCAGAAAAATGCACAAAAATACTCTCTGGATTCGTGAGAGTCTAAACTACAATCCCTATTAGACATGTTTATACTTTTGATGAACTGTTTTTGAGCTAAAATTCAAACTATGAAAATGGAAAGTAGTGCACCATTTCAAATCCAGAGCTCCGCTAGGGTTGAGCTTTGGATATGTTGTGTGTAGTGACTTTGGACAGCTTGTGTCAAAAGGGGACCTAAAAATATGAACTGTAGCTCTGGTTATAAATTAAAATGTGTTTTCTGTCTTTTTGCAGTACAGAAATCTTTAAAAATAATCTGTGCAGTGAAAAATCACCATTTTGCTCCAGAGGACTAAAAACTTGTTAGCACACCTGTGAAAAATGAAAAACTTAATTTTTGCTCTGTTTAGGTTAGCAAATAAATAAATATGTGTTTTTGGATAGGAATTTATTGAGGACTACCCAAGGGTTATTTTGAGCCACCACTTGGCCAGAGCCCTCCTCATGCTATTGCTAGCTTTGGTAGGAAAATCTCCTGAATTGGATGAATTTTCGATTTTATATGATTTAAATTCATTTCTGCTGGCAGCGGCTTGTTATATTTTTAATAAATTATGTGTAGCTCAGAATTAGCTAAATTTTGGAGTGAGCTTAGCTCTTATACTCCAGTAGACGTCATAAAGTTTATAGATAAAAATGATGAACAGAATTGGAGAAACAAAAATGAGAAGTAATCCAGGTGGAAATTGATTTATATAAAAAGATAAAACCTTTTGGTTAATTAGTTAGAATAAAATGGATGGAATCTGAAATTCCAGAACAGCACCCTAATTTGTGAAGTAATCAATAGAATTCTTTTATATATGTACACAATCACCATCGAAATCAAATAAAACTTTTCCCACACCTCTACCCTGTTTTTGTGAAGAAAATAGTAATGCTTAAGCATGTCTAGGTGAATATGGCCTTCAAGGCCTTAATTTTAGAATCAATAGGCAGCCACCTTAAACTATGCATCTCAGGTAGAAGGCGCCATCCCGGACGGCAACTACCACCTCATTCCCGCAGACGAGGAAGAAGTCCCGGAGGAAGGTGCCGGTGCAGGATCGACCAACCCGGAGGCTAACCCCCAGTTCGAGCAAGAAGGCAAGCCCCGGAGCATAACCTAACCCTTACCAATTATGCATTATGACTTCTCTATGCTTGTGCATTTACGTTCAAGGAGTTGATTGAATACCTTAGCTGCACATTTCCTAGTACCTATGACTTCCAATACTAGCATGAAAGGATCGATAGGGCATTGCTTTAGGTCCGTTACAAGTCGAGTGATTTCCTGTCACTCGCGAGACATAGGAATTGCTTGTCTTTACTTATGTTGGAATCATAAGGATTGACGGGCGGGATGATAGATGTAGATCTCCCGTCCGTGTATGATAATTGATTAAGGTCGAAATGTGTGGATGAGTGTGTCAAGTTTTTGAACGTACCACATGCATGCCGGTATATGGGAGCCGGTAAGCCCGGTACCAGATTGAAGCAGCTAGGGCCGATAGCCATCTCTCCTTGGAAACTTTGTTTTCCCCTGCCGTACACTTGTGGATATATGCGTGAGACTGTGAGTGAAGCAGTAAACCTTTATCCTAAGGAAATGGACCCGGTTCCGAATTGTTGATCGATGGGAAAGGTTGGGAAATGCTTGTACCTTTTATAGCAAGCAGAGTATCCGTGTGTGTTGGGTTTCCCCTGGCCAGGTAGCAGAAATTCGGTTCGAACTGTCCGCTTCTCGCGGTTAATGAGACTGCTTGACCGCCATGCTACATTGAGTAACAAGTGGAATTATGAGATTTATGAACTTGTTGTATGAATTAAATTGTATTGCACCACTTGTATGCTTAGGAAGGATGCTAATCTAGAATGGTTAAATTTACTAGAATATGATGCTAAAACTTGAAAGCAAGGACCTATTTTAGTTGCTTTTTGGCAAACAAACCCACTAGCCAAAAGCCTCTCATGTCTAGATGTCGGTGATGTAGTTTTCACCCGACGGGTAAGCCTTGCTGAGTATTAGTATACTCAGCCTTGCTTGTGGCAATGATTTACAGGTACACCTTTGGATGTCGATGCTTTGTCTTGGCCTACCCAGGTTCCACCTGGCTGGCACATCGAATGGGTTCCGTCCTCTGCCGAGGATCGGAAGGAGTAGCATCGTGGCAGGCTTCAGCACGGTGTTATTGTATCGTCGTTAGATTATCTTCCGCTGCAATGAAACTTTTATTTCCGCTGCAAGACTTTGTACTCTGATTTAAATTTGAACTTGGTTTGTAATAACTTGTGATACCTATTTGTGTAAGTTAATTTGTGGAATGTTGTAATCTCTGGAACTCACCTTCGTGTGGGCGTGCTGTTGTTTCGATCGAGAAAAGAACGTGGTTAATCGGGTTTAATCCGACGGCGCTCCAGCTTATTCCGGATTAAGTGCCTAACTACTCGGTTAGTGGTCCCGGGGTACTTAACTTGGAATAATTTCGGAGTGGTCCGCCACAACGAGCTAGTCCAAACAAGGGATGAGCTTGAGAATGTGCAGGGTGTCTTGGAGCATGCCAATGCCATGCTAGCCGCCCATGATGCTCAGCACCTTCTTGAGGAGGGTGGAGATCACGGGGAAGGAGAGGCCCCTGATTCCGACATGGACACCGAGGATGACATGGACACCGAGGATGACATGCCCATATGTGAGCCCCAAAACTTGATGAAGGATGTAATGTTGTGCTGAAAGCATGCTGCAGCTATCCATGTTTTAATTATTAATGTGTTTTCCACTCACTTCTGGGCTGTGATGTGAACTACAAAGTTGTTTGGAATTTGTCAAACGAAATGCTCACCAAATTTCAACCCCATTGGTTAAGCGAAATCAAAATGGCAACCAAAACACTACAACTCGGCCTACTGAAAAACAGCAAATACAGAGAGCTAAAACTCGAATCTTTCGGCCTAGTTCCAGCCTGAATTTGGTTCTGAGCCAAACATGAAAGTTGTAGAGTATGAAAGTTTCGAGCTACTGACCGAATTGGAGCATCTGACTTGCTTTCTACTGGGAGAGATGATTTTTCTTCCGAACTGTCTGCTGATATGTTGTCCTTACGTAGTAAACTTCATTATATTGCCACGTTCTATCTTGTCATTGATTTATGCAAGCTTATGAAATGTGGCTAATACAAGTACCTACTGCAGATGGCTATCACTCGTAGCGGTCAGGATGCTAGCGGCTCCAACGCTAACCAGCAGGGGCCAGAAGGGCAGCAACAGCCACCACCACCTCCGCCACCGCAGCAACCTCCGACGTGGCAACAATTGTATACCACCACATTCCTGTTGGCGTGGTTGAGCGGAAGTTGACTGAGTTTCTGGCGCTGACTCAGGGTACCCGCACTGTGCTCCAGTACGCCCAGGCCTTCAATGGTCTATGCCCATATGCGGGTCATCACGCCGACTCTGATGTGAAGAAGATGGAGAGGTTCCGACGTGGCCTCAACACCAAGCTCAAGGCCCAGCTGCACCACAGGGGCAGCCAAGGGCACCTCAGGGAGGACGATGGGTTGCTAGGCCACCACAGCAGACTGCGCCCCGTTTCCCTCCACCGCCGCAGCAGCAACAGGCGCCGAGACAGAACATGCAGCAGCCGTCCCGTCCTAGAGCTGGCTACCAGTGCTTCAAGTGTGGCAGCAGTAGTCACTTCATCAAGGACTGCCCACAAAACAAGCCACAGAACCAGCGCCTTGGAAATCAGCAAAACAAGGGCAAGCAGCAGCGTGTGCAAGTCAGGCAAGGAAGGCTTAACTACACCACCTTGGCTGACCTAACTGAGGGAGCACCGGATATGACTGGTACCTTCCCTATCCACAACCAACCTGCTGTGATATTGTTTGATTCCGGGGCAACACATAATTTTATAAGCACAAGATTTCATGCAAAATGTGGATTAAAATCGTATGACACCAAATCAGCATATGTGATATCAACAGCGGGAGGTAAAATAGCATCCAATAAAGTCACTCGAAAAGTACCAATCAGGCTGGGTAGTAAAGTGTTTCCTACTGATTTAATTCTGCTTGGGATGGAAGGGATGTGGCGGACCACTCCGAAATTATTCCAAGTTAAGTACCCCGGGACCACTAATCGAGTAGTCAGGCACTTAATCCGGAATAAGCTGGAGCGCCATCGGATTAAACCCGATTTAACCACGTACTTTCTCGATCGAAACAACAGGCATGCCCACACGAAGGTGAGTTCCAGAGATTACAACATTCCACAAATTCAACATACATAAGGGTATCGTAAAGTTATTACAAACCAAGTTTGAAGTTCAAATCAGAGTATCAAGTTCATAGCAGCGGAATAAAGTAGTTCATTGCAGCGGAATTAAAAGTTCATTTCAGCGGAAAGAAAACTAGCGTCGATACATAGTAACACCATGATGAAGCCTGCCACGGTGCTACTCCTCCCGTTCCTCGGCAGAGGACGGAACCCACTCGATGTGCCATCCAGGGGGAACCTGGGTAGGCCAAGTCATGGCATCGACTGCCACATCCAACACTGTACCTGTAAATAAAAGCCACAAGCAAGGCTGAGTATACTAATACTCAGCAAGGCTTACCCGTCGGGTGAAAACTACATCACCGACATCTAGACATGAGAGGCTTTTGGCTGGTGGGTTTGTTTGCCAAAAAGCGACTAAGAGTAGGTCCTTTCTTTCATAGTTTTAGCATCATATTCTAGTAGATTTAACCATTCTAGATTAGCATCCTGTCGAAGCATACAAGTGGTGCAGTACAATTTAATTCATACAACAAGTTCATCAATCTCATAGTTCCACTTGTTACTCAATGCAGCAAGGCGGTCAAGCAGTCTCATTAACCGCGAGAAGCGGACAGTTCGAACCGAATTTTGCTACCTGGCCAGGGGAAACCCAACACACACGGATAATGCTTGCTATAAAAGGTACAAGCACTTCCCAACCTTTCCCATCGATCCACAATTCGGAACCGGGTCCACTTCCTTAGGATAAAGGTTTACTGCTTCACTCACAGCATCACGCATATATCCACAAGTGTACGGCAGGGGAAACAAAAGTTTCCAAGGAGAGATGGCTATCGGCCCTAGTTGCTTCAATCTGGTACCGGGCTTACCGATTCCCATATATCGGCATGCATGTGATACGTTCAAAAACTTGACACACTCAACCACACGTTTCGACCTTAAATCAATTATCATACACGGACGGGAGATCTACATCTACCATCCCGCCCGTCCATTCTTATGATTCCAACATAAGTAAAGACAAGCAACGCCTATGTCTCGCGAGTGACAGGAAATCACTCGACTTGTAACGTACCTAAAGCAATGCCCTATCGATCCTTTCATACTAGTGTTGCAAGTCATAGGTACTAGAGATGTGCAGCTAAGGTATTCAATCAACTCCTTGAAACGTAAATGCACAAGCATAGGGAATTCATAGATGCATAAACTTTAAAGGTTAGGTTATGCTCCGGGGCTTGCCTTCTTGCTCTAGCTGGGGGTTAGCCTCCGGGTCGACCGTTCCTTCGCCGGCACCGTTCTCCGGGGTGCCTTCTCCGTCGGCGGGGATGAGATGGTAGAAGCCGTCCGGAATAGCGCCTCCTACATGAGATGCGCATAACTTTATGGTGGCTGCCTAGTGCTTCCAAAACTAAGGCCTTGAAGGCCATATTCACCTAGACATGCTAAAGTACTACTTTCTCCTTCACAAAATTAGAGGAGGGGTGTGGAAAAATTTTACGCATTTTTGATGGTGATTGTGTACATATATAAAAGAATTTCCATTTATTATTTTGGAGTTAGGGTGCTGTTCTGGAATTTAAAACCTTTCCATTTATTATTTTGGAGTGTGAGTGGCTCGGTGGAGTGCTTGGGCACGCTAGAGAGGGGACATGCTGCCTCGGGAGCGTGCGTGCGGAGCGACAGCGACGCGACGCGCCATTGAAGCTCGCCCGAGCTCGAACAGAGCGCGCGTCGGGGTTGGTCGAGGAGGATCATGGCGTGGGCGCTGGGATACGCTGCAGGGATCTTCCACAGTGCCCGTGGCGCGTAGTGGGAAGGAATCCCCCGCGGAGGAGCTCTGCGCGTCGCGCGCGAGCGCGCGGCCACGGCGGCGCTCCGCCTGCCATGATGGCGTTCGCGCGGCGCGAGGCGAAGCGTGCTGTCGAGCGGCGACGTGACGGCGCGGAAGGCTCGGACAAACGTGCGAGGACAAGAGCCACCCGATGCCATGGCGTGGCCAGCTCGGCGCGGCCTCCGCCGCTCGCCGACCACGTGGCGGCCGAGCTCCGGCCAGGCGCAGAGCGCGCCAGGGCCGAGCTGGCAGCTCCGTGGAGCTCCTTTGCCCCTTTTGAATTTTCTCCAAAAATTTGAACTGAACATGAAAAAGTGTAAAAATAAAAGTTGGAATTTTAGAGGTGGGACACAACTTTCTTTTTGGGGTGAACCTGAAATTTCAAATTTTTCAAGCTCAAACAACCTAAATTCAAAAAGGTGTTCAGAACTGTTTTTTGAGTTTTTGAGGGGCTAAACTGCAAAATTTTCAAAAGTTCCAAACAGTGACTAGGCCTTATTTGTGATGCAAACAAATTTTATTTTTGGAGATTTTCAAGTTTAGTACAAAATTCTTGAGATTTCAGTTGGGTGTCAAAAGACCTTTGTTTTTGAATTTAAATTTGAATTTTGATGAATTTTTGAATTCCAACATCACTTTTTCCCTTTTTAACCTGTTTTAAAGGTGTTTCCTACATTTTTACATCAGAGATGTCACAGCCTACCCCCCTAAAAAGGAATCTCGTCCCGAGATTCGATGAAACTTAGGAACAAGGTGGGAAAAGTACCTTTGGCTTAAGCAAGGATGTCGGGGAAATTCTTCTTAAGATAGTCTTCGGTTTCCCACGTGGCTTCATCTTCGGAGTGATGACTCCACTGAATTTTGTACATTTTAACTCCCTTCCTTCGTGTTTGTCTCTCTTTCTCATCGAGGATTTTAATGGGATGCTCATCATAGGAGAGATCCGGTTCAACCGAGAGTTCCTCTTGTTCAACAACTTCGGTCGGAACACGAAGACACCTCTCAAATTTTCACGGATGATCCTAACCTTTTCTTCCGCTTCCTTTACAAGGTCAGGGCCATAGGTATACCTCTCGCCTGCCTGGGACCAACACAACGGGGTCCGACATCTTCTACCATACAAGGCTTCGAAAGGTGCCATTTTAAGACTCGCTTGGTAGCTGTTGTTATAGGAGAATTCGGCCAGAGATAAACATTTCTCCCAATTCTTCCCGTAATGGATAACACAAGCTCGAAGCATATCCTCAAGTATTTGATTTACCCTTTCCGTCTGCCCATCGGTTTGAGGGTGATATGCCGAACTATGGATCAGTTTTGTGCCTATGGACAGTTGCAATTGTTCCCAAAAGCGTGCTATGAATTGAGTACCACGATCTGAATTTATCGTCTTGGGTACCCCATGTAGACAAACGATCCGTTCCAAATAAATCTCCGCGCACCTCTTAGCGGTATAAATGGTATTGACTGGAATAAAATGTGCGGTCTTGGTAAGGCGGTCCACAATTACCGAAATGGAGTCATGCCCCTGAGGGGTTCTGGGAAGTCCAACAATGAAGTCCATGCTTATATCTTCCCACTTCCATGAGGGAATAGGTAGAGGTTGAAGCGTACCTGCTACCTTCAAGTGGCTAGCCTTAACCCGCTGACACGTGTCACATTCCGACACATACGTGGCAATTTCTTGCTTCATCCTAGTCCACCAAAAGTTTTCTTTCAAATCTTGGTACATTTTGGTGCTACCGGGATGGATAGAAAATTTAGAGAGATGGGCCACATCCATGATCTTCCTCCGGAGTTCAGTGTTTTTGGGCACCATGATGCGATGTCCAAACCACATCACTCCCTGCCCATCTAGCCGGAAGCACTTGTATTTTTCCTTCACCTTCTCTTTTGACAATTTCCTTTTAAGGATTTTAATCTTTGCGTCATTTAATTGGGCTTCAACAATCTGATCGTGCAAGGTCGGTCCAACTGAAATATGGTTGAAGTACCCGTGTGGAACAATCTCTAAGTTGAGCTTTGCCATTTCATGGCACAAGGTGTCAGCGTAGGACTCTACGGAAAGACAATGACAATGAGCCTTGCGGCTTAGTGCATCCGCAACCACATTAGCCTTTCCGGGGTGATAATGCACACTAAGGTCATAGTCCTTCGCTAATTCCACCCATCTTCGCTGCCTCATATTCAAACGTGCCTGAGTGAAGACATATTTGAGGCTTTTGTGGTCGGTGTATATGTTGCATGGAACACCCATTAGATAGTGTCGCCACATCTTGAGAGCATGAATAACCGCTGCTAACTCAAGATCATGCGTGGGGTAGTTTTGCTCATGAGGCCGAAGTGCTCGAGAAGCATAAGCAATGACTCGGTTCTCTTGCATAAGGGCACAGCCAAGTCCGGTGCCTGAAGCATCGCAATAGACATCATAGGGCTTGGTGCAATCGGGTTGAGCTAAAACTGGGGCTGAAGTTAAATGTTTTCTCAAAGTGTGGAAGGCTTCGTCACATTTGTCATTCCACTCAAATTTGACTCCCTTCTTGAAGAGTTCGGTCATGGTTTTAGCAATCCGAGAGAAGTCCGGAATAAAACGGCGATAATAACCGGCTAAACCCAGAAAACTCCGAACTCATGGACAGAGGTAGGTGGTTGCCAATCCAGCACCTCTTGCACCTTGGTCGGATCCACAGATATACCATCCTTGGAAACCGTGTGACCTAAGAATTTCACACTTTCTAGCCAGAATTCACATTTTAAGAACTTGGCGTAGAGTTGATGGTCTCTCAATCTTTGAAGAACAATGCGAAGGTGCTCGGCATGCTCTTCCTCATTCTTGGAATATATAAGAATGTCGTCAATGAAAACCACCACAAACTTGTCTAGTTCTGACATGAAAACCGAATTCATGAGGTACATGAAGTTGGCTGGGGCATTGGTGAGTCCAAATGACATGACCAAGAATTCATAAAGCCCGTAACGAGTAGAAAAGGCAGTCTTTTGAATGTCACAAGGTCGGATTTTTATTTGGTGATAGCCAGAGCGAAGGTCAATCTTAGAGAACACTCTGGCGCCAGCTAGTTGGTCAAACAGGACATCAATACAGGGGAGTGGGTACTCGTTTTTAATAGTCACCGCATTGAGAGGCTGGTAATCGATACACAACCTCAAAGAATGGTCCTTCTTCTTCACAAAGATAGCGGGACATCCCCAAGGTGACACACTAGGACGTATGAAACCCTTGTCTAACAGTTCTTAGAGTTGAATTTTTAATTCAGCCAATTCATTGGGTGGCATTCTATATGGTCTCTTTGATATAGGTGTCGTGCCAGGTTGGAGTTCAATCACAAATTCAATGTCCCTATCCGGCGGCATCCCAGGTAAGTCATCCGGAAAAACATCGGCATACTCACATACCACCGGAATGTCCTTTAGTTGCGTTTCTACCATTGTATAAGCACAAGCATTGACACAATTCCGTTGTGGCAGATATAGCACACTAGGGCCATGTGTAGGCGAGTTTATTTCAACAACTCGTTCTGCAACATCTAGCACAACCTTATGTTGAGTCATCCAATTGGCTCCCAAAACAATGTCAATCCCTTCCATACCAAGCAGAATTAAATCAGTATCACAGCAGGTTGAGTGTGGATAGGGAAGGTACCAGTCATGTCTGGGGCTCCCTCAGGTAGGTCGGCCAAGGTGGTGTAGTTAAGCCTTCCTTGTCGGACCTGCACACGCTGCTGCTGTTTGCCCTTGTTTTGCTGATTTCCCGGGCGCTGGTTCTGCTGCTTGTTCTGCGGGCAGTCCTTGATAAAGTGACTGTTGCTGCCACACTTGAAGCACTGATAGCCGGCTCCAGGGCGAGCTGGCTGTTGTGCGTTCTGCCGTGGCGCCGATTGCTGCTGCGGCGGTGGAGGGAAACGGGGCGCATGAGGCTGTGGTGGCCTAGCAACCCATCCACCTCCCTGAGGTGCCCTGGACTGTCCTTGCGGTGCAGCCGGGGGAACCAAACGGATCTCTGCGGCTGCGCGCTCGAGGGTCCAGCGGGAGCTTTCCTCTTCTTCTCCGCCTTGTGCACCACGTTAGCGTCTTCTTGGGCGATGGCGAGGTTCACAAGATCGCCATATGTGGCAGCACGGGTGGTAGCCAATTGAGCTTTCAACTTGGTATTGAGGCCGCGTCGGAATCTCTCCAACTTTTTCTCGTCAGAATCGGCGTGATGACCCGCGTATGGGCACAGACCATTGAAGGCCTGGGCATATTGGAGCACCGTGTGGGTACCCTGGGTCAAAGCCAGAAATTCATTCAACTTCCGCTCTACCGAGCCGGCAGGAATATGATGAGCCTTGAAAGCAGTCTTGAACTCATCCCACTCAATCACGTGACCCTCCTGCTGCAGGGCCAAGTAATTCTCCCACCATAGGAGAGCTGGGCCGCGGAGCTGCTGCGCCGCGAATACTACCTTGCGGTTGGAAGTGCAAGGCGTGGCCAAGATGGTGAACTTGGATTCGATGGCTCGAATCCACGTATCGGCCTCCAGGGGCTCATCGGCTCTTGAGAATATCGGCGGGTGGGTAGCCAGAAAATCCTCATATCGGGCCACTTGAGGCTGAGGGGCCCGTTGACCTCCCTGCTGTAGCATCTGCTGTTGCATCATGTGTTGCTGATGCTGCAGGTTCCATAGGATCTCCGTTTGCGTAGCATACAACTGCTGCCACGTCGGAGGTTGCTGCGGTGGCGGAGGTGGTGGCGGCTGTTGCTGTCCCTCTGGCCCTTGCTGGTTAGCATTGGAGCCACTAGCGTCATGACCGCTGCGGGTGATTGCCATCTGTAGTAGGTACTTGTATTAGCCACATTTCGTAAGCTTGCATAATGATGCCAAGATAGAACGTGAGAATGCAATGAAGTTTACTGCGTAAGAATGACATATCAACGAGCAGTTCGGAAGAAAAATCATATCTCCCAACAGGAAGCAAGTCAAATGCTCCATTTCGGTCAGTAGCTCAAAAATTTCATGCTCTACAACTTTCATGTTTGGCTCAGAATCAAATTCAGGCTGGAACTAAGCCGAAAAATTCAATCTTTAGCTCTCTGCGTTTGCTGTTTTACTGCAGGCCGAGCTGTAGTGTTTTGGTTCCATTTTTATTTCGCTTAACCAATAGGGTTGAAATTTGGTGAACATTTCGTTGACAAATTCCAAACAACTTTGTAGTTCACATCACAGCCCCAAAATGAATGGAAAACCCATCAATAATTAAAACAAAGTTAGCTGCAGAATGTTTT
This sequence comes from Digitaria exilis, assembly GCA_015342445.1. NCBI lineage: Eukaryota > Viridiplantae > Streptophyta > Magnoliopsida > Poales > Poaceae > Digitaria > Digitaria exilis. Next base: position 257,157 of record JACEFO010002620.1, on the reverse strand, counting down.
CCACACAGCTATTACAACCTTCATCAAGTTTTGGATCACAACCACACCATTAAATTACATGGTCTCAAAAGATTAAAGGGGAGCTCAACTCCATCTATCCTATTACAACATGAAGCCAAAATTTAGGCCAAGCGGAGGAGTAATCTTGCTACTACCACTTCTAGAAGTCATCTAGGTTGTTAGCGGTAGCCTCGCTGCCCATAGGTGATGGTGGAGCTGGAAGGGGCGGCATGTCATCCTCGGTATCCATGTCGGAGTCGGGGGCCTCTCCTTCCCCATGCTCTCCCTCCTGCTCAAGAAGGTGCTGAGCATCATGGGTGGCTAACATGGCATTGGCATGCTCCAAGGTACCGTGTACCTCCTCAAGTTCTTCTCTTGTTTAGGCTAGCTCATTTTGGACATTGTTGTGCGTGATGTGGAGGTCATTCAATTGCCTCTCTAAATCAGCAATCATGGCGTCTCTGGTGCTCACCTCAATGGACAATGAGGTCCTCTCAACCCCAATGTCACGGGCACGGGCGGACATGTCCATAGCAAGGTTGAGCATCTCGCTCTGCGACCGTCCTAAAAGTGCCTGCAAGCGGTGATAAGCTCGGATCCACCTCATCATAAGTGCAGCTGCAGCGACGGGATTCTCCGCCATTCTCAAAGGGGAGCTAAGATAGCGCCTCATCCAATGGGGATCATCCGGCTGGTTCGGTGGGAACAACCCAAGCAACTGATGCTCTACCAAGTACTGGTTCTGAGCACAAAACGAACTGATGCCATTCAAGGCAGCTAGCTCACAAGTAGTCTCCATGTGGTGTCCATGAACTTCCACACTCCAAGTGGGGGAGCTAGGACACGGTGGATGGCGATATACCACCAAACACACACGAGATCGGGTCACACCTCGGTCTCGGATGAGGGTTCTCTCATATTGTGGCGGGGTAGGGTAACCGAGCGCCTGCAAAACTGACCACAGAATGCTAGGGAAACCTTCCCATCCCAGGCAGTCTGAAAAGGAAACATCGTTGGGGTAGCTGGCCAAGTCAACGTGAGCGTCCATTCTGAACCAAAAAGGAAAGGGCAAGGGTGAGAACCGATTAGCGCCACAGAAAAGTAAAACAGATTCTGGACAGTGTAGTAAAAATTATAGAACTCGACATCTACAAGCTCAAAAATTCCCAAATTTGGCCAGGACGTTTTTTAAGTAATTCCAAACAAGTTTCATGTTGGAGGTTTGAGCAGAAACTGTCGTTAAGACGATGTAAAAATCCAATTTTTATCTCACTGTCCCCAGAAATTTCCAGCAGACAGGGGGTTACCATTTTAACCATAACTCTAGTTCTACGGAACCATTTTCGTTGAAATTTCTACAGCATAAACTTCATAACATTTATGACAACTTTCATGTTGAACACTTTTTCATTTTACAACGTTTTCAGTTTTGAATTAATGGTGCAAACAGACTGGTTTCAGCAGAATTTTGGTTTGTTATTCGAATTTTGACGGCGGTTCGATTGGTCACGTATTAAGGTTCAATATAATTTCAACGGCATGCAATGCAATGAGCGGCCTATTCATTCTCACCAACACACATGCCAATAAACTTTTGGCCTACGAAGTTAGTGCCGGTGGCTAGGCAATATCCGTCTCTCCCTATATTATCTAGCCGAACTTTTCTAACCGTTCATCATACGGAATCGTGGTTAGTGTACCTGCAGAAAATTCCATTCCAGAGCATATATAATCAACCTTTCGTGCCAGCACTCACGAAAGCGTCTCCAATCATTACCACCCACTATAGAGGTGGCACCCGAACGTTTAACATTGAACGGGCAATGTTCATATGTCGCCAAGGCAACATATTGACAATTTCATACGCTCATGAGATAGCGTATTGACTTTGTGCCGCCATCATATTTGCATATGATGCCGTGGTACGCTACAGCAATCGCCATACCTTGTGCCCACCATGCTATTCTAGTTTCATACTCCATCACAGCGTATTGACTATGTGCCGCCACTATATTTTCATATAGTGCCGTGGTACGTTACAGCAATCGCCGTACCTTGCGCCCACCATTGCGTAAAGTAAATGACAGAATGAAATGTGCTGGAAGTCAGTATAGTCTATTATTTGCCACCTATCATATCGTGATCCCTTAACCCACATAGGCTTCACGCTCTAGGTAACATCCTTAGCGGTCCTAAGAATAACCTTCCATCGCAAAGCGCGGCGGAAGTACGAGTTTGGCAAGTTTTATTCAAAAATGTTTGTGTAAGGTTTGTTGCTCTCTCCGGTGCGCTGTTTCGGCTCTGATGCCAGCTGTGGCGGACCACTCCGAAATTATTCCAAGTTAAGTACCCCGGGACCACTAATCGAGTAGTCAGGCACTTAATCCGGAATAAACTGGAGCGCCGTCGGATTAAACCCGATTTAACCACGTACTTCCCAACCTTTCCCATCGATCCACAATTCGGAACCGGGTCCACTTCCTTAGGATAAAGGTTTACTGCTTCACTCATAGCATCACGCATATATCCACAAGTGTACGGCAGGGGAAACAAAAGTTTCCAAGGAGAGATGGCTATCGGCCCTAGCTGCTTCAATCTGGTACCGGGCTTACCGATTCCCATATATCGGCATGCATGTGATACGTTCAAAAACTTGACACACTCAACCAAACGTTTCGACCTTAAATCAATTATCATACACGGACGGGAGATCTACATCTACCATCCCGCCCGTCCATTCTTATGATTCCAACATAAGTAAAGACAAGCAACGCCTATGTCTCACGAGTGACAGGAAATCACTCGACTTGTAACGTACCTAAAGCAATGCCCTATCGATCCTTTCATACTAGTGTTGCAAGTCATAGGTACTAGAGATGTGTAGCTAAGGTATTCAATCAACTCCTTGAAACGTAAATGCACAAGCATAGGGAATTCATAGATGCATAAACTTTAAAGGTTAGGTTATGCTCCGGGGCTTGCCTTCTTGCTCTAGCTGGGGGTTAGCCTCCGGGTCGACCGTTCCTTCGCCGGCACCGTTCTCCGGGGTGCCTTCTCCGTCGGCGGGGATGAGATGGTAGAAGCCGTCCGGAATAGCGCCTTCTACATGAGATGCAAAACTTTATGGTGGCTGCCTAGTGCTTCCAAAACTAAGGCCTTGAAGGCCATATTCACCTAGACATGCTAAAGTACTACTTTCTCCTTCACAAAATTGGAGGAGGGGTGTGGAAAAATTTTACGCATTTTTGATGGTGATTGTGTACATATATAAAAGAATTTCCATTTATTATTTTGGAGTTAGGGTGCTGTTCTGGAATTTTAAACCTTTCCATGTTTTATTTTAATTGATTATCAGAAAGGTCTATTCTTTTATATAACTCAATTCCACCTTAATTTCCTCTCATTTTTTTTCTCAATTTCTGTTCATCATTTTTATCTATAAACTTTATGACAGCTACTGGAGTATAAGAGTTAGGCTCACTCTAAAATTTAGCTAAAACTGAGCTACACAGAATTTATTAAAAATAGTACAAACTGCTGCCTATAGGAAAAAGATAAATTCATATAAAATCGAAACTACATCCAACTCAGGAAATTTTCCTACCAGAGCTAGTCATGAGTGCAAGGAGGGCTCTGGCCAAGTGGTGGCTCAAATTAACCCTTGGACAGTCCTCAATAAATTTCTATCCAAAAACACATACCTATTTTTTTGCTAGTCTAAATAGAGCAAAAATTTAAGTTTTGCATTTTTAACAGATGTTCTAACAAGTTCCTAGGCCTCTAGAGAAAAATGGTGATTTTTAGCTACATGGATTATTTTTAATAATTTCAGGACTGCAAAAAGACAGGAATCACAAATTAATTCATAACTGAAGCTACAGTCCATATTTTTAGGTCCCCTTTGGACACAAGGTGTCCAAAGTCACAGAAAACAACATATCCAAAGCTCTGGATTTGAAATGGTGCATAAGTTTCTAAATTGACAGTTTGAATTTTAATTCAAAATTGGTTCACCAAAAGTATATATATGCTAACATGAGATTGGAGTTTACAATCTCACAAATCTAGGGAGTATTTTTGTGCATTTTTCTGATTTTTGTACGATTTTTGGTGGATTTTACAAGATTTCGGGAAAAAGGGTTAAACCTTAAGAATCTTTTTACACGCCGGCCCTTGGATCTTTTGAAACTTCACGAACAGGTCCCTGACTTTTTCGCTGGGAACCCTGGAAAAACGAAGAAGATGAACAAAGGCCCTCGGCTCGTCGCCGAAGTTGCGCCGGTAAAACGACGGCGAGATAGGGTCGGGGAAGTGGGGGAAAAGAACCAGGGGCTCACCACGAGTTGATTGGTGGCGGTTGGGAGGCTGGGGGAAGCTCAGAGTTCGCCGGCGACGTGCGGTGGCGGTGCGGCCGCCGCGGCTCGATTCCGGTGAGGGTGGAGGATCTCGTCGGGGTTGGAGGGGTCCTAGAGCACCAGTGGGACTCGGCGAAGCTAGTGGAGGGCTCGGTTGACCTCGGGGAGGGCTCGAAGTAGGGGCTCGACGTGCGCGTGCTCCGGCGGCCGGAAATGCGGATTTGGGGGGAAAATCCGATTTCTCGCCGGAAAGTTGGGGAGAGCTCGCGAGAAGTGGGGGAAAAGGAAGCTCGGGAAGTGGTCTAGCTCTGTGCGCGAGGGATTTGGGAATGGTGGAGGGACGAGGACGAATTTCACTTCGAAGCTCGGCTCGGTCCGCGCGGCGCGAGGTTGAAGACGACGGGAGCGAACGCGAGGGACTGAACTGGTGAAGTGCGCGAGCTAGGGGAGAGTGTGAGTGGCTCGGTGGAGTGCTTGGGCACGCTAGAGAGGGGACGTGCTGCCTCGGGAGCGTGCGTGTGGAGCGACAGCGACGCGACGCGCCATTGAAGCTCGCCCGAGCTCGAACAGAGCGCGCGTCGGGGTTGGGCGAGGAGGATCATGGCGTGGGCACTGGGATACGCTGCAGGGATCTTCCACAGTGCCCGTGGCGCGTAGTGGGAAGGAATCCCCCGCGGAGGAGCACTGCGCGTCGCGCGCGAGCGCGCGGCCACGGCGGCGCTCCGCCCGCCGTGATGGCGTTCGCGCGGCGCGACGCCAAGCGTGCTGTCGAGCGGCGACGGGACGGCGCGGAAGGCTCGGACAAACGCGCGAGGACAAGAGCCACCCGACGCCATGGCTTGGCCAGCTCGGCGCGGCCTCCGCCGCTCGCCGGCCACGTGGCGGCCGAGCTCCGGCCAGGCGCAGAGCGCGCCAGGGCCGAGCTGGCAGCTCCGTGGAGCTCCTTTGCCCCTTTTGAATTTTCTCCAAAAATTTGAACTGAACATGAAAAAGTGTAAAAATAAAAGTTGGAATTTTATAGGTGGGACACAACTTTCTTTTTGGGGTGAACCTGAAATTTCAAATTTTTCAAGCTCAAACAACCTAAATTCAAAATGGTGTTCAGAACTGTTTTTCGAGTTTTTGAGGGGCTAAACTGCAAAATTTTCAAAAGTTCCAAACAGTGACTAGGCATTATTTGTGATGAAAAACAACTTTTATTTTTGGAGATTTTCAAGTTTAGTACAAAATTCTTGAGATTTCCGTTGGGTGTCAAAAGACCTTTGTTTTTGAATTTAAATTTGAATTTTGATGAATTTTTGAATTCCAACATCACTTTTTCCCTTTTTAACCTGTTTTAAAGGTGTTTCCTACATTTTTACATCAGAGATGTCACAAGGGTGATATTGTTTTGGGGGCAAATTGGATGACTCAACATAAGGTTGTGCTAGATGTTGCTGAACGAGCTGTGGAAATAAACTCGCCTACACATGGCCCTAGTGCACTATATCTACCACAACGGAATTGTGCCAATGCTTGTGCTTACACAATGGTAGAAACGCAACTAAAAGACATTCCGGTGCTATGTGAGTATTGCGATGTTTTTCCGGATGACTTAGCGGGCATGCCGCCAGATAGAAACATTGAATTTGTGATTGAACTCCAACCTGGCACAGCACCTATATCAAAGAGACCCTATAGAATGCCACCCAATGAATTGGCTGAATTAAAAATCCAACTCCAAGAACTGCTAGACAAGGGTTTCATCCGTCCTAGTGTGTCACCTTGGGGTTGCCCAGCTATCTTTGTAAAGAAGAATGATCATTCTTTGAGGTTGTGTATTGATTACCGGCCTCTCAATGCGGTGACCATCAAGAATAAGTATCCACTTCCCCGCATTGATGTCCTTTTTGACCAACTAGCTGGCGCCAGAGTGTTCTCCAAGATTGATCTTCGCTCTGGCTATCACCAAATAAAAATTCGACCTTGTGACATTCCTAAGACTGCCTTTTCCACCCGCTACGGACTTTATGAATTCTTTGACATGTCATTTGGGCTCACTAATGCCCCAGCCTACTTCATGTATCTCATGAATTCAGTATTCATGTCCGAACTTGACAAGTTCGTGGTGGTTTTCATTGATGACATCCTCATATATTCCAAGAATGAGGAAGAGCATGCCGAGCACCTTCGCATTGTTCTTCAAAGATTGAGAGACCATCAACTCTACGCCAAGTTCTCAAAATGTGAATTCTGGCTAGAAAGTGTGAAATTCTTAGGTCACACGGTTTCCAAGAATGGTATATCCGTGGATCCAACCAAGGTGCAAGAGGTGATGGATTGGCAACCACCTACCTCTGTCCATGAGATTCTGGGTTTAGCTGGTTACTATCGCCGCTTCATTCCGGACTTCTCTCGGATTGCTAAACCCATGACCGAACTCTTAAAGAAGGGAGTCAAATTTAAGTGGAGTGACAAATGTGAAGAAGCTTTCCACACTTTGAGAAAACATTTAACTTCAGCCCCAGTTTTAGCTCAACCCGACAGCACCAAATCCTATGATGTCTATTGCGATGCTTCAGGCACCGGACTTGGCTGTGTTCTTATGCAAGAGAACCAAGTCATTGCGTATGCTTCTCGAGCACTCCGGCCTCATGAGCAAAATTACCCTATGCATGATCTTGAGTTAGCAGCGGTTATTCATGCTCTCAAGATATGGAGGCACTATCTGATGGGTGTTCCATTCAACGTATACACCAACCACAAGAGCCTCAAATATGTCTTCACTCAGGCACATTTGAATATGAGGCAGCGAAGATGGTTGGAGTTAGCAAAGGACTATGACCTTCGTGTGCATTATCACCCCGAGAAGGCTAATGTGGTTGCGGATGCACGAAGTTGCAAGGCTCGCTGTCACTGCCTTTTCGTGGAGTCCTACGCTGACACCTTGTGCCATGAAATGGCAAAGCTCAACTTGGAGATTGTTCCTCATGGGTACTTCAACCATATCTCTGTTGAACGAACCTTGCACGATCAGATTGTTAAGGCCCAATTAAATGATGCAAAGATTAAAATCCTCAAGAGAAAATTGCCAAACGAGAAGGTGAAGGAAAAATATAAATGTTTCCGGCTAGATGGGCAGGGAGTGATGTGGTTTGGACATTGGATAGTGGTGCCCAAGAACACTGAACTCCGAAGGAAAATTTGTGGCACGCTTTTGGGAACAATTGCAACTGTCCCTAGGTACAAAATTGATCTGTAATTCAGCATATCAGCCTCAAACCGATGGGCAGACGGAAAGGGTGAATCAAATCCTTGAAGATATGCTTCGAGCTTGTGCTATCCATTATGCGAAGAATTGGGAGAAATGTTTGTCTCTCGCTGAATTCTCCTATAACAACAGCTACCAAGCAAGTCTTAAAATGACACCTTTCGAAGCCTTGTATGGTAGAAGATGTCGGACACCGTTGTGTTGGTCCCAGGCAGGCGAGAGGTACACATATGGCCCTGACCTTGTGAAGGAAGCGGAAGAAAAGGTTAGGATCATCCTTGAAAATTTGAGAACCGCACAGTCACGGCAAAAGAGTTACTTTGATCACAGGCGGAAGCCCCTTCAGTTCGAAGCCGGCGATCATATGTATCTCAAGGTCTCCCCGACCAAGGGTGTGCAAAGGTTTGGATTAAAAGGAAACTTGCACCTCGCTACATTGGCCCATATGAAATCACTCAACAATGTGGACCGGTAGCGTACCGTGTGAAGCTTCCCGAGAAGCTCTCCGCCGTGCACAATGTATTCCATGTCTCCCAACTCAAGAAATGTCTTCGTGTTCCGACCGAGGTTATTGAGCAAGAAAAACTCTCGGTTGAACCAGATCTTTCTTATGATGAGCATCCCATCAAGATCCTCGATGAGAAGGAGAGAAAGACGCGAAGAAGAGAAGTTAAAATGTATAAAGTTCAGTGGAGTCATCACTCCGAGGACGAAGCCACATGGGAAACCGAAGACTATCTTCAGAAGAACTTCCCCGACATCCTTCCTAAGACCAAGGTACCTTTTTCCCTACCATGTCCCTAAGCACAGTTGAATCTCGGGACGAGATTCCTTTTAAGGGGGGTAGGCTGTGACATCCCTGATGTTAGTACATTAAAAACACAATTAAAACAGGATAAAAGGGTGTTGGCACTTCTTAACGTCACTGGAATTGTGCCGTTAGAAAGCCAGTGGGAAACTCTTGCCCTATATAATAAAATATTCTGCAAGCGCACAGAATGACCGTGTAGCACTTCACCTTGGAGTATTCCAGGGTATCGTAAATTTCCACGGGGAAGCTCTTTGGTTAAAGTGATATTGAGAAATTATACCAGGAACACATTCTAGAAATATACACCAACTATCTTAGGGGTAACTGGGGCGCAAAGATACGATAGGTGGCTGCCCTAAATGACTTAGCTTATCTAAAAGGTAAGCTAGATAGAAGGTCAAAATGACCAGCGACACAGGAGACTTCTACACTTAGAGATAGAAAAGAAGCTGGGAGAGCAACGAGCGAGAAAGGATTCCTAAGACACTCCTAAACTTATCAGAAAGCCTCTAAAGATCTAGACTAGAACTCTACCTAGCTGTCAGGGAAAAGAGCTTACTTCGGCGGCTAGAAGAGGAAAGGTCCAGACGGGATAGAAGGGGGACCTAACGGCAACCTGCAACTACTGCTATGAAAACACCCGAACGTTGTGGTCGCACAAAGGATGGACAAGGTTGTCACCACTTGCCGCCTACCACTCTCTTTCCGTGCGGTGGAACACAATTCTAGCTAACACCTAACCAAACACCACGTCTGGGTTTGATGCTAGGATTTCTTGTGAGGCCTTCACAAGAAACCCCCCTCTACCTAGGAGACGGCTAAATCTCCTAGTCCGGGCGAGAAACCCGTAAGGTAAAAGCCTGACAAACTAACTAGACTCTAACTGAATCTAAAGGTTATGAAATGAAAGGATCACACTACTTTCCTAGATAAACTAAGGAAAGCAGGAAAGAAAAGCTTAACCGATAAAGTAAAGAAGATAACTATATTGATAAAGGAAATATTCGAAGCATAAAGAAAAGATACAAGATGTGGCGGACCACTCCGAAATTATTCCAAGTTAAGCACCTCGGGACCACTAATCGAGTAGTCAGGCACTTAATCCGGAATAAGCTGGAGCGCCGTCGGATTAAACCCAATTTAACTACGTTCTTTTCTCGATCGAAACAACAGCACGCCCACACGAAGGTGAGTTCCAGAGATTACAACATTCCACAAATTGATTTACATAAAGGGGTAACATAGAGTTATTACAAACCAAGTTCGGAATTTAAATCAGAGTATCAAAGTCTTGTAGCGGAAATAAAGTTTCATTGCAGCGGAAATAAAGTTTCAGGGCAGCGGAATTAAAAGCTAACTACGATACAAGTAACACCATGATGAAGCCTGCCACGGTGCTACTCCTCCCGATCCTCGGCAGAGGACGGAACCCACTCGATGTGCCATCCAGGGGGAACCTGGGTAGGCCAAGTCAAAGCATCGACTGCCACATCCAACATGGTACCTGTAAATCAATGCCACAAGCAAGGCTGAGTATACTAATACTCAGCAAGGCTTACCCGTCTGGTGAAAACTACATCACCGACATCTAGACATGAGAGGCTTTTGGCTGGTGGGTTTGTTTGCCAAAAAGCAACTAAGAGTAGGTCCTTGCTTTCATATTTTAGCATCATATTCTAGTAGATTTAACCATTCTAGATTAGCATCCTGTCTAAGCATACAAGTGGTGCAATACAATTTATCTCATACAACAAGTTCATCAATCTCAAGTTTCACTTGTTACTCAATGCAGCAAGGCGGTCAAGCAGTCTCATTAACCGCGAGAAGCGGACAGTTCGAACCGAATTTTGCTACCTGGCCAGGGGAAACCTAACACACACGGATAGTACTCGCTATAAAAGGTACGAGCACTTCCCAACCTTTCCCATCGATCCACAATTCGGAACCGGGTCCATTTCCTTAGGATAAAGGTTTACTGCTTCACTCACAGTCTCACGCATATATCCACAAGTGTACGGCAGGGGAAAACAAAGTTTCCAAGGAGAGATGGCTATCGGCCCTAGCTGCTTCAATCTGGTACCGGGCTTACCGACTCCCATATATCGGCATGCATGTGGTACGTTCAAAAACTTGACACACTCAACCACACGTTTCGACCTTAAATCAATTTTCATACACGGACGGGAGATCTACATCTACCATCCCGCCTGTCAATCCTTATGATTCCAACATAAGTAAAGACAAGCGACTCCTATGTCTCGCGAGTGACAGGAAATCACTCGTCTTGTAACGAACCTAAAGCATTGCCCTATCGATCCTTTCATACTAGTGTTGCAAGTCATAGGTACTAGAAATGTGCAGCTAAGGTATTCAATCAACTCCTTGAAACGTAAATGCACAAGCATAGGGAATTCAAAAATGCATAATTTGTAAAGGTTAGGTTATGCTCCGAGGCTTGCCTTCTTGCTCTAGCTGGGGGTTAGACTCCGGGTTGGTCGTTCCTTCGCCGGCACCTCCCTCCGGGATTCCTCCTTCGTCGGCGGGGATGAGATGGTAGTTGCCGTCTGGAATAACGCCTTCTACAAGGGATGCATAACTTATTGGCTGCCTATTGATTCCAAGATTAAGGCCTTGAAGGCCATATGCACCTAGACATGCTTAAGTATTATTCTCTTTTTCATAAAATTAGAGGAGGGATGTGTGGAAAATTTTTATACAACTTTGATGGTGATTGTGTACATATATAAAAGAATTCTATTTGTTATTTGCAAATTAAGGTGTTGTTCTGAAATTTTAGATTCTCCTTATTTTATTCTAACTAATTAACAACAAGGTTTATTCTTTTATATAAATCAAATTCCACATAGATTCCTTCTCAATTTTGTTTCTCCTTTTTTTTTGTTCATCATTTTTATCTATAAACTTTATGACAGCTACTGGAGTATAAGAGTTAAGCTCACTCCAAAATTTAGCTAAATCTGAGCTACACATAATTTATTAAAATTAATACAATCTGCTGCCTGCAGAAATGAAATAAATTCATATAAAATTGAAAATACATCCAATTCAGAAAATCTTCCTACCAGAGCTAGTCATAAGTACAAGGAGGGCGGCTCAAAATAACCCTTGGACAGTCCTCAATAAATTTCTATCCTAAAACACACAACTATTATTTGCTAGTCTAAACAGAGCAAAAATTAGGTTTTGCATTTTTAACAGATGTGCTAACAAGTTTTTAGCCTTCTGGGGAAAAATTGTGATTTTTCACTTCATGGATTATTTTTAATAATTTCTGGACTACAAAAAAACAGGAAACACATTTTAATTCTTAACTGAAGCTACACTTCATATTTTTAGGTCCCCTTTGGACACAAGGTGCCCAAAGTCGCTACAAACAACATATCCAAAGATCAACCCTAGCGGAGCTCTGGATTTGAAATGGTGCACAAGTTTCAAATTTTACAGTTTGAATTTTAATTCAAAAACGGTTCACCAAACATATATACATGCTTAAAGGAGATTGGAGTTTACAATCTCACGAATCCAGGGAGTATTTTTGTGCATTTTTCTGATTTTTGTACGATTTTTAACGGATTTTACAAGATTCGGGAAAAATTAGATCTAGGGTTAAGAATCTTTTTACGCGAGAGACCTTAGAACTTTTAAAACTTCACGAACAGGTCCCTGGTTTTTGCGCAGAGGACCCTAGAACTAAAAGGGGAACGCGAACGAGTCCTTGGGCTCGTCGGCGTTGTTACGCCGGCGAAACGACGGCGAACTGGGTCGGGGGATGTTGGGGGAAATGGAGAGGAGCTCACCGCGAGTCGGTTGAGGTAGGTCTCGCGGTCGGAGGTGAAGCGGCGCGGCTCGTCGACGTTGAGCGGCGGCGCGGTCTGCTCCAGCGAAGTGGCTGGCGGTCTGCGGTGGTCGAGGCGGTGCGCGGAAAGGCTCGTGAGCTTCACGGGATGACGGTGGAGCTCGTCGTGGGGTTCTCCTGCTGCGGGGATGGCCGGGGTATAGGGCTCGACGTGGAGGGGGGTGTTTGCGGTGTCAATGGCCAAGCGGTGGGGAAAAGTGTCGATTCGCGGGGAGGGTGGCTCGATTCGAGCTGGGGAGAGCTCGAGCAGCTAGCGGGGTGAGTGAGCGAGCTGCACGCGCGGGGGATTGGAAAGGGGTGGAGGGATTCGCGGTTGATTCGAGGATGCGGCGGGGAAGCTCGAGCTCGGCTCAAAGCGTCCCGAGGTGGAAGACGACGGGAGCGAGCGCGGTGAGAGGGAAATGGCTAAGTGTGGACTGAGGGGGAAGAGTGTGCGGTGCTCGGGGAAGCGTTTGGGTGCGCTAGCGAGCACTGAGCGGGCTCGGGGGTGTGTAAGCGCGTGCACGGGCCGTCACGATCGCCATTGATGGCGCGGCGAGCTCGGGCAGTGCGCGCGCACGGGATAGGGCGTCAAAGATCATCGCGTGGAGCAGTGGGAGATCTTCTACAGGGCCTTTGGCGCGGAGCGGGCAGAGAATCCGCCGCGGGGAGGCGCTGCGCGACGCGCGCGCGAGCGCGCGGCCACGGCGGCGTCCGACCGCCATGATGGCGCTCCGCGGCGTGAGGCAAAGCGGGCGAACGACGGCGAGGTGACAGCTCGGGAGGGGTTGGACAAGCACAAGGCGACAAGCGCCACCCGACGCCGCGGCTCGGCCAGCTCGGCGCGGCCTCCGCCGCTCGCCGGCCACGTGGCGGCTGAGCTCCGGCCAGGCGCAGAGCGCGCCAGGGCCGAGCTGGCAGCCCCGGGGAGCTCCACTGCTACATTTGAATTTTCTCCAAAAATTTGAACTGAACTTGAAAAAGTGTGAAAATAAAAGTTGGAGTTTGAAAGATGGGACACAACTTTCTTTTTGGGGTGAACCTGAAATTTATGACATCTCTGATGTCAAAAGAATTAAAAAGTGCAATTAAGATCAATGCAACAGGGAATTGGGTTGAAATTCAAAAATCCATCAAAAATTCAAAATTTAAATTCAAAAACAAGGGTTGTTTGGCACCAAATGAAAACTCAAGATTTTTGTACTAAACTTGAAAATCTCCAAAAATAAAAGTTGTTTCTCATCACAAATAAACCCTAGTCACTGTTTGGAACTTTTGAAAATCTCGCAGTTCAGTCCCTCAAAAACTCAAATTACCGTTCTGGGCACCTTTTTGTTTTTGGGTTGTTTGAGCTTGAAAAACTTGGAATTTCAGGTTCACCCCAAAAAGAAAGTTGTGTCCCATCTTCCAAACTCCAACCTTTATTTTTACACTTTTTCAAGTTCAGTTCAAATTTTTGGAGAAAATTCGAATTTGAAATCGGAGCTCCACGGGCATGCTACAGTGCCCCTGGCGCGCGCTGCGCTGGCCGGAGCTCGGCCGCCACGTGGCCGGCGAGCGGCGCAGGCGGCGCTGAGCTGGCCAAGCCGCGGCGGACGCTGGCGCTCTTTGCCTAGCTCTTGTCCGGCCACTCCCGAGCCATCACTTCGCCGCCGTCGCCTCGCCTCGCCTCGCGCCGCGGTGCGCCATCATGCGGTCGCGCGCCGCCGTGGTCGCGCGCGCGCTCGCGTCGCGCTGCGTGCCCTGCAGGCCGCGATTCCCCTCCGCTACGCTCCAACACGCCCTGTAGACGATCCTACAGCAGCACGCAACGATCTCCCTCGCCGACCGAGCCGCTCGCGCTCAGTCCAAGCTCTCTGAGCATCAATGGCGCGTCGCGTCGGCCTTTACTCCGCGCGCACGCTCCCGAGGCCGCACTGTGCCACTCTCGCGTGCCCAAGCCTCCCACCGAACCCCTCTCACACTCCACTCACTTGCTCAACCCACCAGTTCAGCTCCTCGCGCGTTCCCCCATCTTCTTCTTCCTCGCGCCGCGCGAACCGAGCTGAGCTTCTCCGAGAAATTCGCCTTCCACACTCCACCATTCCCAAATTCGTCCCGCACGAAGCTAGCCCTCTACTCCAGCTCCATTTCCCCCCACTTTCCCCAAGCTATTGTCCCTTCTCCGGCGAGAATTTGAGACTTCCCCCAAATCGCGAATTCCGGCCACCGGAGCACCCGCACGTCGAGCCCCTACTCCGAGCCGTCCCCGAGGTCAACCGAGCACGCCATTGGCTTCCTCGAGCTCCACTGGTGCTCTAGAACCCCTCGAACCTCGGCGAACGACCCCGAGCTCACCGGCGTAGAAGCCGCGGCGGCCGCGCCGCCACCTCCTCGTCGCCGGCGCAACTCCGACCACCCCCGGCCTCCAAACCGTCCCCAAACGACTCGTGGTGAGCCCAGGAAGCTTTTCCCCCACTTCCCCGAGCCTAGCTCGCCGCCGTTTGGCCGGCGCAACTCCGGCGAGAGCCGAGGGCCTTTCTTCATTGTCTTCGTTTGTCTAGGGGCCTCTGCGCAAAAGTTCAGGGACTCGTTCGCGAAGTTTTGAAAGTTCTAGGGTTCCCTGCGAAAATAGATTCTTAAAACTAGATTTGTTTTTCCCGAATTTTGCAAAATCCATTAAAAATCGTACAAAAATCAGAAAAATGCACAAAAATACTCTCTGGATTCGTGAGAGTCTAAACTACAATCCCTATTAGACATGTTTATACTTTTGATGAACTGTTTTTGAGCTAAACTTCAAACTATGAAAATGGAAAGTAGTGCACCATTTCAAATCCAGAGCTCCGCTAGGGTTGAGCTTTGGATATGTTGTGTGTAGTGACTTTGGACAGCTTGTGTCAAAAGGGGACCTAAAAATATGAACTGTAGCTCCGGTTATAAATTAAAATGTGTTTTCTGTCTTTTTGCAGTGCAGAAATATTTAAAAATAATCTGTGCAGTGAAAAATCACCATTTTGCTCCAGAGGACTAAAAACTTGTTAGCACACCTGTGAAAAATTAAAAACTTAATTTTTGCTCTGTTTAGGCTAGCAAATAAATAAATATGTGTTTTTGGACAGGAATTTATTGAGGACTACCCAAGGGTTATTTTGAGCTACCACTTGGCCAGAGCCCTCCTCATGCTATTGCCTAGCTTTGGTAGGAAAATCTCCTGAATTGGATGAATTTTCGATTTTATATGATTTAAATTCATTTCTGCTGGCAGCGGCTTGTTATATTTTTAATAAATTATGTGTAGCTCAGAATTAGCTAAATTTTGGAGTGAGCTTAGCTCTTATACTCCAGTAGACGTCATAAAGTTTATAGATAAAAATGATGAACAGAATTGGAGAAACAAAAATGAGAATTAATCCAGGTGGAAATTGATTTATATAAAAAGATAAAACCTTTTGGTTAATTAGTTAGAATAAAATGGATGGAATCTGAAATTCCAGAACAACACCCTAATTTGTGAAGTAATCAATAGAATTCTTTTATATATGTACACAATCACCATCGAAATCAAATAAAACTTTTCCCGCACCTCTACCCTGTTTTTGTGAAGAAAATAGTAATGCTTAAGCATGTCTAGGTGAATATGGCCTTCAAGGCCTTAATTTTAGAATCAATAGGCAGCCACCTTAAACTATGCATCTCATGTAGAAGGCGCCATCCCGGACGGCAACTACCACCTCATTCCCGCAGACGAGGAAGAAGTCCCGGAGGAAGGTGCCGGTGCAGGATCGACCAACCCGGAGGCTAACCCCCAGTACCTATGAATGCAAGGAGTTGATTGAATACCTTAGCTGCACATTTCCTAGTACCTATGAATTGCAACACTAGCATGAAAGGATCGATAGGGCATTGCTTTAGGTCCGTTACAAGTCGAGTGATTTCCTGTCACTCGCGAGACATAGGAATTGCTTGTCTTTACTTATGTTGGAATCATAAGGACTGACGGGCGGGGTGATAGATGTAGATCTCCCGTCCGTTTATGACAATTGATTTAAGGTCGAAATGTGTGGATGAGTGTGTCAAGTTTTTGAACGTACCGCATGCATGCCGATATATGGGAGTCGGTAAGCCCGGTACCAGATTGAAGCAGCTAGGGCCGATAGCCATCTCTCCTTGGAAACTTTGTTTTCCCCTGCCGTACACTTGTGGATATATGCGTGAGACTGTGAGTGAAGCAGTAAACCTTTATCCTAAGAAAATGGACCCGGTTCCGAATTGTGGATCGATGGGAAAGGTTGGGAAATGCTTGTGCCTTTTATAGCAAGCAGAGTATCCGTGTGTGTTGGGTTTCCCCTGGCCAGGTAGCAGAAATTCGGTTCGAACTGTCCGCTTCTCGCGGTTAATGAGACTGCTTGACCGCCATGCTACATTGAGTAACAAGTGGAATTATGAGATTTATGAACTTGTTGTATGAATTAAATTGCATTGCACCACTTGTATGCTTAGGAAGGATGCTAATCTAGAATGGTTAAATTTACTAGAATATGATGCTAAAACTTGAAAGCAAGGACCTATTTTAGTTGCTTTTTAGCAAACAAACCCACCAGACAAAAGCCTCTCATGTCTAGATGTCGGTGATGTAGTTTTCACCCGACGGGTAAGCCTTGCTGAGTATTAGTATACTCAGCCTTGCTTGTGGCAATGATTTACAGGTACACCTTTGGATGTCGATGCTTTGTCTTGGCCTACCCAGGTTCCACCTGGCTGGCACATCGAATGGGTTCCGTCCTCTGCCGAGGATCGGAAGGAGTAGCATCGTGGCAGGCTTCAGCACGGTGTTATTGTATCGTCGTTAGATTATCTTCCGCTGCAATGAAACTTTTATTTCCGCTGCAAGACTTTGTACTCTGATTTAAATTTGAACTTGGTTTGTAATAACTTGTGATACCTATTTGTGTAAGTTAATTTGTGGAATGTTGTAATCTCTAGAACTCACCTTCGTGTGGGCGTGCTGTTGTTTCGATCGAGAAAAGAACGTGGTTAATCGGGTTTAATCCGACGGCGCTCCAGCTTATTCCGGATTAAGTGCCTAACTACTCGGTTAGTGGTCCCGGGGTACTTAACTTGGAATAATTTCGGAGTGGGCCGCCACAGCTGGCATCAGAGCCGAAACAGAGCACCGGAGAGAGCAACAGACCTTTAATAAACAATTTTTAAATAAAATTTGTTAACTCGTACTTCCGCCGCGCCTCGCGAAGGAAGGTTATTATAGGACCGCTAAGGATGTTACCTAGAGCGTGAAGCCTATGTGGGTTAAGGGATCACGATATGATAGGTGGCAAATAGTATATTATACTGACTTCCAGCACATTTCATTCTGTCATTTACTTTACGCAATGGTGGGCGCAAGGTACGGCGATTGCTGTAACGTACCACGGCACTATATGAAGATATAGTGGCGGCACATAGTCAATACGCTGTGATGGCGTATGAAAATAGAATAGGATGGTGGGCGCAAGGTACGACGATTGCTATAGCGTACCACGGCATCAAATATGATGGCGGCACAAAGTCAATACGCTATTTCAGTAGCGTATGAAACTGTCAATATGTTGCTCTGGTGACATATGAACATTGCCCGTTCAATGTTAAACGTTCGGGTGCCACCTCTATAGTGGGTGGTAATGAATGGAGACGCTTTCGTGAGTGCTGGCACGAAAGGTTGATTATACATGCTCTGGGATGGAAATTTTCTGCAGGTACACTAACTGCGATTCCGTATATTGAAACGGTTAGAGAAATTCGACTAGCTAATATAGGGAGGGACGAATATTGCCTAGCCACCGGCACTAACTTCGTAAGCCAAAGTTATTGGCATGTGTGTTGGTGAGAACGAATAGGCCGCTCATGTATTGCATTTTACTGAATTAATATCGAATTTTAACACATGACCAAATCGAACCGCCGTCAAAGAAATTGAAATCACAACCCAAAAATCCTGCTGAGAACAATCTGTTTGCACCCTTAATTCAAAACTGAAAACGTTGTCAAACGAAAAAGTGTTCAACACGAAAGTTATCATAAATATTATGAAGTAAATGCTGGAGAAATTTCAACGAAATTGGTTCAGTAAAATTGGAGTTATGCTAAAAATGGTAACCCCCTGTCTGCTGGAAATTTCTGGGGACAGTGAGATAAAAATTTAACTTTTACACCATCTTAACGACAGTTTCTGCTCAAACCTCCAACATGAAACTTGTTAGAAATTACTTAAACAATGTTCTGGCCAAATTTGGGAATTTTTGAGCTTGTAGATTTCTAGTTTTGTAATTTTTACCACCCTGCACAGAATCTGTTCTTATTCTTTGGCGCTAACCGGTTCTCACCCATGCCCCCTTTTTCTTTTGGTTCAGATGGACGCCCTCGCTGACCTGGCTAGCTACCCCAACGACGTGTCCTTCTCTGATTGCTTGGGATGGGAAGGCTTCCCTAGCATCTTGTGGTCGGTTTTACAGGCGCTTGGCTACCCTACACCGCCACAGTATGAGAGGACTATCATCCGAGACCGTGGTGTGACTCGTTCCCGTGTGCGTTTGGTGGTCTATCGCCACCCGCCGTGTCCTAGCTCCCCCACCTGGACGGTGGAAGTTCACGGACACCACATGGAGACGACATGTGAGCTAGCTGCCTTGAATGGCATTAGCTCTTTTGTGGCTCAGAACCAAGAGTTGGTGCAGCCGGATGATCCCCACTGGATGAGGCGTTACCTTAGTTCCCCTCTGAGGATGGCGGAGAACCCCGTCGCTGCAGCCGCTTTGATGATGAGGTGGATACGGGCGTACCACCGTTTGCAGGCACTTCTTGGACGGTCGCAGAGCGAGATGCTCAATCTTGCCATGGACATGTCCGCTCGCGCCCGTGACATAGGGGTTGAGAGGACCTCTTTGTCCATTGATGTGACCACTAGAGATGCCATGATTGCTGACTTGGACAGGCATTGAATGACCTCCAGATTGCACACAACAACACCCAGAATGAGTTAGCACAAACTAGAGATGAGCTTGAGGAGGTACACGGTACCTTGGAGCATGCCAATGCTATGCTTGCCGCCCATGACGCTCAGCACCTTCCTTACCAACAAGGAGGGGATGTGGATGGTGAAGGAGAGGCCCCCGATTCCGACATGGACACCGAGGACGACATGCCACCCCTCCCAGCTCCACCTTCACCTATGGGCAGCGAGGCTACCGCTAACAACCTAGATGATTTTTAGGTGTGGTAGTAGCAAGTCTAGTCCTCCGCTAGGCCCAGATTTTGGCTTCATGTTGTAATAGGCTAGATGGAGTTGAGCTTCTCCTTTTATCTTTTGGTGGCGATGTAATTTAATGATGTGGATGTGTGATCAAAACTTGATGAAGTGTAATAGCTGTGTTGAAAACATTCTGCAGCTAACCTTGTTTTAAGTATTGATGGGTTTTCCATTCATTTCTGGGCTATGATGTGAACTACAAAGTTGTTTGGAATTTGTCAAACAAAATGATCACCAAATTGCAACCCTATTGGTTAAGCGAAATAAAAATGGCAACCAAAACACTACAGCTCGGCCTGCTGAAAAACAGCGAATGCAGAGAGCTAAAGATTGAATTTTTCGGCTTAGTTCCAGTCCGAATTTGATTCTGAGCCCAACATGAAAGTTGTAGACCATGAAATTTTCGAGCTACTGACCGAATTGGAGCATTTGGCTTGTTTCCTGTTGGGGGATATGATTTTTCTCCCGAACTGCGTGCTGATTTGTCATTCTGCGCAGTACACTTAATATATTGTCACGTTCTATCTTGTCATTCATTATGCAAGCTTATGGAATGTGGCTAATGCAAGTCCCTACTGCAGATGGCAATCACCCGCAGCGGTCACGACGCTAGTGGCTCCAACGCTAACCAGCAGGGGCCAGAGGGGCAGCAACAGCCACCGCCACCTCCTCCACCGCAGCAACCTCCGACGTGGCCGCAGCTATATGCCACGCAAACGGAGATTCTCCGGAACCTGCAGCATCAGCAACAGATGATGCAGCAGCAGATGCTTCAGCAGGGAGGTCAACGGGCCCCTCAGCCTCAAGTGGCCAGATACAAAGATTTTCTGGCAACGCACCTGCCGATTTTCTCACGAGCTGATGAGCCCTTGGAGGCCGACACCTGGATTCGAGCCGTCGAGTCCAAGTTCACCATCCTGGCGACACCTTGTGCCTCTAACCGCAAGGTCGTGTTCGCGGCGCAGCAGCTCCGTGGCCCAGCTCTCCTTTGGTGGGAGAACTACCTGGCCCTGCAGCAGGAGGGTCATGTAGTTGAGTGGGATGAGTTCAAGGCTGCATTCAAGGCTCATCACATTCCGGCCGGTCTGGTGGAGCGAAAGCTGAATGAGTTTTTGGCGCTGACCCAGGGTACCCGTACAGTGCTTCAGTACGCCCAGGCCTTCAATGGTCTGTGCCCCTACGCGGGTCATCACGTTGACTCTGACGAGAAGAAGCTAGAGAGGTTCCGACGTGGCCTTAACACCAAGTTGAAAGCCCAGTTGGCCACCACCCGTGCTGCCACGTACGGCGATCTTGTGAACCTTGCCATCGCCCAGGAAGACGCCAATATGGTGCACAAGGCAGAGAAGCAGAGGAAGGCTCCCGCTGGACCGTCAAGCGCGCAGCCGCAGAGGTTCCGTGTGGCGGACCACTCCGAAGTTATTCCAAGTTAAGTACCTCGGGACCACTAATCAAGTAGTCAGGCACTTAATCCGGAATAAGCTGGAGCGCCGTCGGATTAACCCGATTAACCACGTTCTTTTCTCGATCGAAACAACAGCATGCCCACACGAAGGTGAGTTCCAGAGATTACAACATTCCACAATTTAACATACATAAATAGGTATCACAAGTTATTACAAACCAAGTTCAATTTAAATCAGAGTACAAAGTCTGGCAGCGGAAATAAAATAGTTCATTGCAGCGGAAGTAAATAAACTAACGACGACACAAATAACACCATGCTGAAGCCTGCCACGGTGCTACTCCTCCTGATCCTCGGCAGAGGACGGAACCCATTCGATGTGCCAGCCAGGTGGAACCTGGGTAGGCCAAGACAAAGCATCGACATCCAACGGTGTACCTGTAAATTAATGCCACAAGCAAGGCTGAGTATACTAATACTCAGCAAGGCTTACCCGTCGGGTGAAAACTACATCACCGACATCTAGACCATGAGAGGCTTTTGGCTGGTGGGTTTGTTTGCCAAAAAGCAACTAAGAGTAGGTCCTTGCTTTCAAGTTTTAGCATCATATTCTAGTAGATTTAACCATTCTAGATTAGCATCCTTCCTAAGCATACAAGTGGTGCAATACAATTTAATTCATACAACAAGTTTATCAATCTCAAAGTTCCACTTGTTACTCAATGTAGCAAGGCGGTCAAGCAGTCTCATTAACCGCGAGAAGCGGACAGTTCGAACCGAATTTCTGCTACCTGGCCAGGGGAAACCCAACATACACGGATACTATGCTTGCTATAAAAGGTACAAGCATTTCCCAACCTTTCCCATCGATCCACAATTCGGAACCGGGTCCACTTCCTTAGGATAAAGGTTTACTGCTTCACTCACAGTCTCACGCATATATCCACAAGTGTACGGCAGGGGAAAACAAAGTTTCCAAGGAGAGATGGCTATCGGCCCTAGCTGCTTCAATCTGGTACCGGGCTTACCGATCCCCATACATCGGCATGCATGTGGTACGTTCAAAAACTTGACACACTCTACCACACATTTCGACCTTAAATCAATTATCATACACGGACGTGAGATCTACATCTGCCATCCCGCCCGTCAATCCTTATGATTCCAACATAAGTAAAGACAAGCAATTCCTATGTCTCGCGAGTGACAGGAAATCACTCGACTTGTAACGGACCTAGAGCAATGCCCTATCGATCCTTTCTTACTAGTGTTGCAAGTCAAAGGTACTAGGAAATGTGCAGCTAAGGTATTCAATCAACTCCTTGAAACGTAAATGCACAAACATAGAGAATTCAAAGTGCATGATTTGGTAAAGTTAGGTTATGCTCCGGGGCTTGCCTTCTTGGGCTAGCTGACTGCTACGCTCCGGGCTGTCTGCGTCGACGCTGGCTCGGCCGCCTTCGAGGTTCTCCTCTCCGTCGACGGGGACGAGGTCGTAGAAGCCGTCAACGAGTGCGCCTTCTACATGAGATGCACAAGTTAAGCGTTCTGCCAAAACATGATTCGAGGTTACTGCACTAGGTGATTTTTATCTTAACATTTTAACAAAATTTCTCTTTTCCCTTCTAAGCTCCTGCTTTCGAGGAAAAGAACTCGGTTGGTCTCGAGGACCGAGTTCCTCTCGACAGAAAGAACTCTGCTGGTTCCCGCGTTCTGGGTTCTTATCGGAAAAAGAACCCTGAAGCTCGAAACCGAGTTCTTATCGAGAAAGAACCCTGTTCGAATAGGAAAAGAACTCTACTGGCTCTCGTTGGCTGGGTTCTCATCGAGAAAGAACCCTGGCTCGAAACTGGGCTCTCAACAAGGAAGAACCCTGCCCACCATTGGCTATCACTGCGCCGGGCGAACGGCGGTGAAAGGAGGTTGGAGAGGTGGGGAAAGAACCAGTGGCTTACCACGAGTCGAACGATGACGGTTGGGAGGCCGGAAGAGGCTCGTAAAACGCCGGCGACGTGCGGTGGCAGGGCGGTCGCCGCGGGCTCGATTTCGGCGAGGTTGGAGGCTGTCGCCGGGAATGAAGGGGGTCCGTGCGCACCCGTAGGACTCGGGGAAGCTATCGGGATGCTTGGTCAGCTTCGGGGAGGGCTCGAAGCAGGGGCTCGACGTGCGCGTGCTCCGGCGGCCGGAAATGCGGACTTGGGGGAAATCCGATTTCTCGCCGGAGAGTTGGGGATAGCTCGCGAGAAGTGGGGGATTGGAAGCTAGGGAAGGTGGTCTAGCTCTGTGTGCGAGGGATTTGGGAATGGTGGAGGGACGAGGACGAAAGTGGCTTTGAAGCTAGGCTCGGTCCGCGCGGCTGGAGGTTGAAGACGACGGACTTGAGCGCGAGGAGGAGAAAAATGGCAGTGTTGTGGACTGAGGGAAGTGATGAGAGACTCGGTGGAGTGCTTAGGCACGCAAAAGAGCAATGAGTTGCCTCGGGAGCGTGCGTGAGGAGAGAAGGTCGACGTGACGCGCCATTGATGCGCGCCGAGCTCGAACAGAGCGCGCGCGACACGATTGGGCGAGGAAGATTGTGGCGTGATCGCTGGGGATCCTCCACAGTGCTCCTTGGCGCGTAGCGAGCGAGCATCGTGACTGCGGGGCGGCGCTGCGCGGCTGCGACCAGTGCCGAGCGAGCTCGTCATGATGGCGCTCCGCGGCGCGAGGCAGCAGGGCGCCGTCGCCCGCGAAGTGACGGTACGGAAGGCTTGGGGACAAACGCGCGAGGACAAAAGCTAGCCGCCGCCACGGCTCGGCCGACCCGACGCGGTCTCCGCCACACGCCGGCCACGTGGCGGCCGGACTCCGGCCGGAGCAGAGCGCGCCAGGGGCGAGCTGGCAGCCCCGTGGAGTTCCTTTGCCCCTTTTGAACTTTCTCCAAAAATTTGAGCTGAACTTCGAAACGTGTAAAATTAAAAGTTGGAGTTTGAGGTGTGGGACACAACTTTCGAGCTTGGACCAGGCACTTCGACCAGTCGCTACGGCGCTTCGAGCTTGAACCGCAAGCTCGAGCTTGCCGAGCCTCGAACGGTCGGAAACGCCACTCGAGGGTGAGTGCCCCCTCGAGCTTGGCTGCGAAGCCTCGAGCGTGACGGAACGTCGCTCGAGGGTAAGTGCCCCCCTCGAGCTTGGCTGCGAAGCCTCGAGCGTGACGGAACGTCGCTCGAGGGTAAGTCCTCGAGCTTGGCTGCGGATCCTCGAGCGTCCTAACGTGCGGCCTTGAATCGTGACGGACTGCGGGGCCTCGAGGGTCCTATCGTGCGGCCTCGAATCGTGACGGAAACTACTGGCTAGGCTCGATCGTCACGGACATACTGGCTAGGCTCGATCATCACGGACATGCTCGATCGTCACGGACGTACTGGGTAAGCTCGATCGTGACGGACATAGCTCGATCGTCACGGACAATACTTAGGGCTCGATCGTGACGGACATCCGGGCTAAGCTCGATCGTGACGGACATCCGGGCTAAGCTCGATCGTGACGGACATCCGGGCTAAGCTCGATCGTGACGGACATCCCCGCTCGAGGGTCATCGAGCGGAACGAACGCCGTGGCGAGACTTGTTATGAAGGGCTGTATCTGTGATGACAGCAACTCTTATTGTCGGAGATTTTTAAGTTCAGTACCAAAATCTTGAGATTTCAGTTGGGTGTCACCAGACCTTTGTTTTTGAATTTCAGTCTGAATTTTTGGTCAATTTCTGAATTCTAACCCCATTGTTTTGCCTTATCTTCCTTTTTATTAATTATTTTATTTAACCTCTCCCTCCTTTCTTAGACCCTTCAATAGTGTCACTAAACATCAGAGGTATAATGCTCAAAGAGAGTTTTCAATTTAAAGTCCTACCTCCTTTTATTTTGAGAGTAAAAATCTTATTTTAACTTAAAGTTAAAACATGGACACATACGTGGAGGTTAAAAGCTTATTTATTTTATATGCTCAACTTTTAATTATGTCCTTAACAACTTGACATGTATTAAATATTAATTAATTTACATTATTTCATGAAAGCTCATATTGTGAACAAAATCTCATTTTATTATTAAAACCTCAAGATTGCCACATGTAGGCCATGATTAGATCTACAAGCTTTATTAGTCCAAGTGTTTAACCCTAACATTAAATCATTAACAATTATTTTACTAAAGAACATCAGGAGCACTCTAAATATTATTCTATTTATAGCCCAAGGTGAGCTCCTTTAAAAAGGGTGTGTGACCGTGTGTTTTTCATCCCATGTTTAAGTTGGTCTTTCAAACTTGATTTCCTATGTTTGGTAGATTAAGTATCTGAGTTATACATAACTCACCAAGGTTGCAAATGACATTTTTAGATACACAACTTTCATTTGAGAAAGTGGTTTGGTTTTATAATTAGAACATACTTTCCCAAACCTTTCATATTGATCAGACGTTTGTGACGTGCACAACTCTTATTTAAAATTTTAAATTAGAACCTTGTCTTCTGAAGGTCATTAATATCGTTAGTTGGAATTATTTCATGTGTTGACTTCACATGAGCCATTAGTCCTTTAAGACCTTTAGGGGCATAGAAGCATTACTTAATTTGCTGTTCAATCCTGATTTCTTTTTAGGAAATTTTTATGCGTCGTCTCGAGAGTATGTATTTAGAGTTTTGTCGTGCAACTTGTAAGAGAAGATGTTTAGATTTGTACTAGAAAAGTTTTTGTTGGGTTCAATTTCAAGAACCAAAGCACGAGTACAAACTTAACAATCCTCATGTATAATTCTCATTCCTACTAGTGATTTAGTTTTAGGGTTTATAGTTCCTTAGTTTGTTTAATCACTCTTACTTATACGCTTTAAACACCAGGGGTGTTACAGCCTACCCTCCTTAAAAAGAATCTCGTCCCGAGATTCGCACAGGGAGGAAAGGTGAACATTTTATTAGAAGAAAGAGGTGTTGGTTAAAGAAACGCAGATACTACGCACCCAAGTTCTTACAGGTTCACAGCTTGGAGATGATAATTGATACCGGATCTCCGATACAACATCAACGTCGTTCATGTGGGAGCGGTGATGAATGTAGACATGGAAAGCTAAGAGCATCAAGATTTGGCACACAAGGCAAAAGTAATACACCACTATTGTCCAGTGAACTTCAGGGCCAATCGGGGAAAAGAATGGGCAAGCCATGGATGGTGTCAAAAAGTCGAAATCTTCCTTGCTCGTCGACTTAATTCTTGTGGAATCCTCAGGTGACTTTTGCTCGAACTCCTTCTTCGGTGAGGTTGGTGCCGTAGACCTTGGTTAAACGACAAGGTGGTTGCCGGGAGGGGCACTTCCTCGTGGCTTTACAAAAAAGGTGGAGGCAGAGTTTGCTTGTCCAAGAATGGAGGACACGGTGGGGAATAGGCAGCTTGGGTACCGTGGAGGTTGCCGTAGAGAGGCGAGAGCGATGGAGTGGTGTGACTCAAGTGGAGCACCTTGGAGTGATGGCAGCCATTGGAGAGGCTGCATTTATCGACGGCCAGAGCAGAGCAGCGATAGTGGTGTGTCGACAGCAGGAGGTAGGGGCCGGCAATGAGATTCCCTGGGTGACGGAACGGTGGTACAACGACAACTGGGGGAACGTTGGCCAGCCGCGGTAGGGAAAAACGACGATGGTGATAGTGGACTGGCGGACGGGGCAGAGCACACGACGCACGGATACAGGGGGGGGGGTCAAACTGGCCCTTGAGACCCTGACGTGATGGTGGGAGAAACAGAAGGCAAAGGTGATCTTTGAGACTGTAGATAGTCACGGGCAAGACGCTTAACCAATTGTAGGTCTTAATTAAACAATGATTTACCTACTTTTATATCAACAGGAACAAGGAATGAACTCTTTAGCATTCTCCTAAGAGAAAAGGGATGGTTAATGATCAACGAGGTTATGAGATGACAAGAGTGCCCAAAAGATTTGTAAAACTAGCCCACATCATACTACGATCATGACATGACGTTACACGGGGTTGCTGCCCAAATTCTAAGATGAGCCTAAAGGAAGAGTGGGGCAATAAAAGATTTGCTTATGGCAAGGAGGGAATACATCTAGAAAAGGTGGTGTGGTATGGAAATTCTGGAAAATTCGTGTTCAAATTTTATCTTAATTGCCAAATTGCCAAACTTATGCACTTTACCATGGTATACATGGCACGTTCATGATGAGGTGCACATGATATGATGCACATGCACATGAGCGTATGGTGCAAATGCTTATGAGAGTATGATGTACATGCCGTGATGCAAGTTAGTAGACCTCACACCACATAATTAAAATTCATCATTGCGGAACAATTAGTGAGAGTAAGGAAGTATCGATTTGGGTTGTCAATAAAGGTCTTTGTGGGTCATATTCCCACATACCGAGGTACCAGTGTGCTCCAAGTGACTCAAGCGTGTGGCTGCAGCGCACACCCGAGGTCCTAGGTTCCATCACGGCACCATAGGTTAGGGAATACAATACCACAATAAATTCAGAGGGAACAACCCAATTGACACCAGGAGGAAGAAGAATTCATGAGTTAGATGCACATGTGGTTAGGTACCAAAAGATTATCATGATGCAAATGACATGTTAATGGATATGTAATGCCCATGCACATGAATTGCTTATAAAGGGATAAAATGCATATTGTATCTATAACTGATTATGCATAGAAAAAGTGACATTGACCCAATTTTGCATATTCATTTCAATTATTTATATTATCTTGAGCAAGAACAACAGCATAGGATCCAAGGATTAAGGAATCAAGTTACTTCGGTACAAGGTATCAATGTTAAACAAAGTTAAGTAAATCAAATCGGTATGAGAGAGTTGGTGAAGACACCTGAATCAAGGTATGAGTTTAGACTGTATAGAATCAGACAACAACGGAGGCACGACTCATGCTTGACATCCAAACCTTCACAATTGGTCCATGTCAAAGCACACCAAACAATTTTTCCTATTTCACAAGAAGGAAACAAGAGGGATAAAAGGCACTAGGCCAAGAGAGTGGAGTGAAGTTGTTTACATACCATTGATTTACTACAATTTTCGAAGGGGTAGAAAGTGAGTGGAAGACATAAGAGCTGGAAATGAGTGGAAGAAAATTTGTAGTAAACAGATCTAACATCCAGAGTTATTCATCTTTGGTCAGGCAGCAGGAATTTGGTAAGCTACACATTGCTTTGTATCTCAGACGCGGATCTAGTGGTTAAGTTGGTCAAAACTTTCAATCTAGGCTTCTCGGTTTAGATGGATTTTCAGCACACCGAACCATATGTTCCCCTTTTATTTTGGGGCTGAAACTTTGTGGGTGTTTCCATTATAAATTTCAATTTAACTTTGGTAACCATCTTACATCCTAGAAAGACCATCTTCAGGTGGTAAAAGTTTTGACAAAAATCATGTTGCAGGATATGCACTAGATAATAGAAATCCAATATCTCTGGCTGCAACCTTAAAGCTTCATAACTCCAACTTGAGTAGACCAAAAAAAATTCTCAAAATTCCCCAAAGTGTTGACATGTTTGTGTACAAGTTTACTGTTCATCATTTCATCAAATTTGAGGTTAACATGGTGCAAAAATTCAAATTCTTAACGACTGTCCCCAGAATTTTCAGCAAGGCAGGAAGTCGGTATTTGGTTCATTTTTCGAGTTTTACTTGTCCAAAAGTCTTGCATTCCTTAACTTAAATGCAGCTTACTTAAGTGTTATAAATTACAGATGCCACAGCAGAGCAAGCTACAAGTGAGGCGGCAGCAATATAGACATCAAAACTAAGTGAGCACTGACATATATTTAAAGAAAATAATCAGATTATGGACAGAGTAGGTCTCAAAATCTATAAGCCCAATCATTACCCAACTTGACCAGAATACAGTTTAGATAATTTCCAATAACTTTTTAGTTTAACACAAAAACAGAACAAGTGATCTAGGTGGCGCAAAACCCCAATCTTTTAATTAACTCTCTGCTGAAATTCCAGCAGACAGGAAGTTAGTATTGTGAGCATAATTTTTAATTGGTTGAACCAAATTTGCGGAAATTTTGACAGAATAAACTAGACAAAATTTGTGACAACTTTCATTTTTAAGCCTCTAGCAGAAACTGCTGTTAAGAGGGTGTAAAAAAAAAATCAATTTTTATCTCACTGTCCCCAGAATTTCCAGCAGACAGGGGGTTACCCTTTTTAGCATAACTCCAGTTTTACTGAACCATTTTCGTTGAAATTTCTTCAGCATAAACTTCATAATATTTATGACAACTTTCATGTTGAACACTTTTTCATTTGACAACGTTTTCAATTTCGAATTAAAGGTGCGAACAGATTGATCTCAGCAGGATTTTGGGTTGTGATTTCAATTCCTTTGACGGCGGTTCAATTTGGTCACTTATTAAAAGTCCATGTTAATTCAGTGAGATGCAATGCATGAGCGGCCTGTTCGTCCTCACCACACACGTGCCAATAACTTTTGGCATACGAAGTTAGTGCCCGTGGCTAGGCAATATCCGTCTCTCCCTATATTAACTAGCCGAACTTTTCTAACCGTTCATCTTACGGAATCGTGGTTAGTGTACCTGCAGAAAATTCCATTCCAGAGCATATATAATCAACCTTTCGTGCCAGCACTCACGAAAGCGTCTCCATTCATTACCACCCACTATAGAGGTGGCACCCGAACGTTTAACATTGAACGGGCAATGTTCATATGTCACCAAAGCAACATATTGACAGTTTCATACGCTATTGAAATAGCGTATTGACTTTGTGCCGCCATCGTATTTGCATATGATGCCGTGGTACGCTACAGCAATCGCCGTACCTTGCGCCCACCATCCTATTCTAGTTTCATACGCCATCACAGCGTATTGACTATGTGCCGCCACTATATTTTCATATAGTGCCGTGGTACGTTACAGCAATCGCCGTACCTTGCGCCCACCATTGCGTAAAGTAAATGACAGAATGAAATGTGCTGGAAGTCAGTATAATATACTATTTGCCACCTATCATATCGTGATCCCTTAACCCACATAGGCTTCACGTTCTAGGTAACATCCTTAACGGTCCTAAGATAACCTTCCTTCGCAAAACGCGTCGGAAGCACGAGTTGGCAAGTTTTATTCAAAAATTGTTTATTAAAGGTCTGTTGCTTTCTCCGGTGCGCTGTTTCGGCTCTGATGCCAGCTGTGGCGGACCACTCCGAAGTTATTCCAAGTTAAGTACCTCGGGACCACTAATCAAGTAGTCAGGCACTTAATCCGGAATAAGCTGGAGCGCCGTCGGATTAACCCGATTAACCACGTTCTTTTCTCGATCGAAACAACAGCACGCCCACACGAAGGTGAGTTCCAGAGATTACAACATTCCACAATTTAACATACATAAATAGGTATCACAAGTTATTACAAACCAAGTTCAATTTAAATCAGAGTACAAAGTCTGGCAGCGGAAATAAAATAGTTCATTGCAGCGGAAGTAAATAAACTAACGACGACACAAATAACACCATGCTGAAGCCTGCCACGGTGCTACTCCTCTTGATCCTCGGCAGAGGACGGAACCCATTCGATGTGCCAGCCAGGTGGAACCTGGGTAGGCCAAGACAAAGCATCGACATCCAACGGTGTACCTGTAAATTAATGCCACAAGCAAGGCTGAGTATACTAATACTCAGCAAGGCTTACCCGTCGGATGAAAACTACATCACCGACATCTAGACCATGAGAGGCTTTTGGCTGGTGGGTTTGTTTGCCAAAAAGCAACTAAGAGTAGGTCCTTGCTTTCAAGTTTTAGCATCATATTCTAGTAGATTTAACCATTCTAGATTAGCATCCTTCCTAAGCATACAAGTGGTGCAATACAATTTAATTCATACAACAAGTTTATCAATCTCAAAGTTCCACTTGTTACTCAATGTAGCAAGGCGGTCAAGCAGTCTCATTAACCGCGAGAAGCGGACAGTTCGAACCGAATTTCTGCTACCTGGCCAGGGGAAACCCAACATACACGGATACTATGCTTGCTATAAAAGGTACAAGCATTTCCCAACCTTTCCCATCGATCCACAATTCGGAACCGGGTCCACTTCCTTAGGATAAAGGTTTACTGCTTCACTCACAGTCTCACGCATATATCCACAAGTGTACGGCAGGGGAAAACAAAGTTTCCAAGGAGAGATGGCTATCGGCCCTAGCTGCTTCAATCTGGTACCGGGCTTACCGATCCCCATACATCGGCATGCATGTGGTACGTTCAAAAACTTGACACACTCTACCACACATTTCGACCTTAAATCAATTATCATACACGGACGGGAGATCTACATCTGCCATCCCGCCCGTCAATCCTTATGATTCCAACATAAGTAAAGACAAGCAATTCCTATGTCTCGCGAGTGACAGGAAATCACTCGACTTGTAACGGACCTAGAGCAATGCCCTATCGATCCTTTCTTACTAGTGTTGCAAGTCAAAGGTACTAGGAAATGTGCAGCTAAGGTATTCAATCAACTCCTTAAAACGTAAATGCACAAACATAGAGAATTCAAAGTGCATGATTTGGTAAAGTTAGGTTATGCTCCGGGGCTTGCCTTCTTGGGCTAGCTGACTGCTACGCTCCGGGCTGTCTGCGTCGACGCTGGCTCGGCCGCCTTCGAGGTTCTCCTCTCCGTCGACGGGGACGAGGTCGTAGAAGCCGTCAACGAGTGCGCCTTCTACATGAGATGCACAAGTTAAGCGTTCTGCCAAAACATGATTCGAGGTTACTGCACTAGGTGATTTTTATCTTAACATTTTAACAAAATTTCTCTTTTCCCTTCTAAGCTCCTGCTTTCGAGGAAAAGAACTCAGTTGGTCTCGAGGACCGAGTTCCTCTCGACAGAAAGAACTCTGCTGGTTCCCGCGTTCTGGGTTCTTATCGGAAAAAGAACCCTGAAGCTCGAAACCGAGTTCTTATCGAGAAAGAACCCTGTTCGAATAGGAAAAGAACTCTACTGGCTCTCGTTGGCTGGGTTCTCATCGAGAAAGAACCCTGGCTCGAAACTGGGCTCTCAACAAGGAAGAACCCTGCCCACCATTGGCTATCACTGCGCCGGGCGAACGGCGGTGAAAGGAGGTCGGAGAGGTGGGGAAAGAACCAGTGGCTTACCACGAGTCGAACGATGACGGTTGGGAGGCCGGAAGAGGCTCGTAAAACGCCGGCGACGTGCGGTGGCAGGGCGGTCGCCGCGGGCTCGATTTCGGCGAGGTTGGACGCTGTCGCCGGGAATGAAGGGGGTCCGTGCGCACCCGTAGGACTCGGGGAAGCTATCGGGATGCTTGGTCAGCTTCGGGGAGGGCTCGAAGCAGGGGCTCGACGTGCGCGTGCTCCGGCGGCCGGAAATGCGGACTTGGGGGAAATCCGATTTCTCGCCGGAGAGTTGGGGATAGCTCGCGAGAAGTGGGGGATTGGAAGCTAGGGAAGGTGGTCTAGCTCTGTGTGCGAGGGATTTGGGAATGGTGGAGGGACGAGGACGAAAGTGGCTTTGAAGCTAGGCTCGGTCCGCGCGGCTGGAGGTTGAAGACGACGGACTTGAGCGCGAGGAGGAGAAAAATGGCAGTGTTGTGGACTGAGGGAAGTGATGAGAGACTCGGTGGAGTGCTTAGGCACGCAAAAGAGCAATGAGTTGCCTCGGGAGCGTGCGTGAGGAGAGAAGGTCGACGTGACGCGCCATTGATGCGCGCCGAGCTCGAACAGAGCGCGCGCGACACGATTGGGCGAGGAAGATTGTGGCGTGATCGCTGGGGATCCTCCACAGTGCTCCTTGGCGCGTAGTGAGCGAGCATCGTGACTGCGGGGCGGCGCTGCGCGACTGCGACCAGTGCCGAGCGAGCTCGTCATGATGGCGCTCCGCGGCGCGAGGCAGCAGGGCGCCGTCGCCCGCGAAGTGACGGTACGGAAGGCTTGGGGACAAACGCGCGAGGACAAAAGCTAGCCGCCGCCACGGCTCGGCCGACCCGACGCGGTCTCCGCCACACGCCGGCCACGTGGCGGCCGGACTCCGGCCGGAGTAGAGCGCGCCAGGGGCGAGCTGGCAGCCCCGTGGAGTTCCTTTGCCCCTTTTGAACTTTCTCCAAAAATTTGAGCTGAACTTCGAAACGTGTAAAATTAAAAGTTGGAGTTTGAGGTGTGGGACACAACTTTCGAGCTTGGACCAGGCACTTCGACCAGTCGCTACGGCGCTTCGAGCTTGAACCGCAAGCTCGAGCTTGCCGAGCCTCGAACGGTCGGAAACGCCACTCGAGGGTGAGTGCCCCCTCGAGCTTGGCTGCGAAGCCTCGAGCGTGACGGAACGTCGCTCGAGGGTAAGTGCCCCCCTCGAGCTTGGCTGCGAAGCCTCGAGCGTGACGGAACGTCGCTCGAGGGTAAGTCCTCGAGCTTGGCTGCGGATCCTCGAGCGTCCTAACGTGCGGCCTCGAATCGTGACGGACTGCGGGGCCTCGAGGGTCCTATCGTGCGGCCTCGAATCGTGACGGAAACTACTGGCTAGGCTCGATCGTCACGGACATACTGGCTAGGCTCGATCATCACGGACATGCTCGATCGTCACGGACGTACTGGGTAAGCTCGATCGTGACGGACATAGCTCGATCGTCACGGACAATACTTAGGGCTCGATCGTGACGGACATCCGGGCTAAGCTCGATCGTGACGGACATCCGGGCTAAGCTCGATCGTGACGGACATCCGGGCTAAGCTCGATCGTGACGGACATCCCCGCTCGAGGGTCATCGAGCGGAACGAACGCCGTGGCGAGACTTGTTATGAAGGGCTGTATCTGTGATGACAGCAACTCTTATTGTCGGAGATTTTTAAGTTCAGTACCAAAATCTTGAGATTTCAGTTGGGTGTCACCAGACCTTTGTTTTTGAATTTCAGTCTGAATTTTTGGTCAATTTCTGAATTCTAACCCCATTGTTTTGCCTTATCTTCCTTTTTATTAATTATTTTATTTAACCTCTCCCTCCTTTCTTAGACCCTTCAATAGTGTCACTAAACATCAGAGGTATAATGCTCAAAGAGAGTTTTCAATTTAAAGTCCTACCTCCTTTTATTTTGAGAGTAAAAATCTTATTTTAACTTAAAGTTAAAACATGGACACATACGTGGAGGTTAAAAGCTTATTTATTTTATATGCTCAACTTTTAATTATGTCCTTAACAACTTGACATGTATTAAATATTAATTAATTTACATTATTTCATGAAAGCTCATATTGTGAACAAAATCTCATTTTATTATTAAAACCTCAAGATTGCCACATGTAGGCCATGATTAGATCTACAAGCTTTATTAGTCCAAGTGTTTAACCCTAACATTAAATCATTAACAATTATTTTACTAAAGAACATCAGGAGCACTCTAAATATTATTCTATTTATAGCCCAAGGTGAGCTCCTTTAAAAAGGGTGTGTGACCGTGTGTTTTTCATCCCATGTTTAAGTTGGTCTTTCAAACTTGATTTCCTATGTTTGGTAGATTAAGTATCTGAGTTATACATAACTCACCAAGGTTGCAAATGACATTTTTAGATACACAACTTTCATTTGAGAAAGTGGTTTGGTTTTATAATTAGAACATACTTTCCCAAACCTTTCATATTGATCAGACGTTTGTGACGTGCACAACTCTTATTTAAAATTTTAAATTAGAACCTTGTCTTCTGAAGGTCATTAATATCGTTAGTTGGAATTATTTCATGTGTTGACTTCACATGAGCCATTAGTCCTTTAAGACCTTTAGGGGCATAGAAGCATTACTTAATTTGCTGTTCAATCCTGATTTCTTTTTAGGAAATTTTTATGCGTCGTCTCGAGAGTATGTATTTAGAGTTTTGTCGTGCAACTTGTAAGAGAAGATGTTTAGATTTGTACTAGAAAAGTTTTTGTTGGGTTCAATTTCAAGAACCAAAGCACGAGTACAAACTTAACAATCCTCATGTATAATTCTCATTCCTACTAGTGATTTAGTTTTAGGGTTTATAGTTCCTTAGTTTGTTTAATCACTCTTACTTATACGCTTTAAACACCAGGGGTGTTACATTCCACTTGGTTCCCCCGGCTGCACCGCAGGGACAGTCCAGGGCACCTCAGGGAGGTGGATGGGTTGCTAGGCCACCACAGCCTAATGCGCCTCGTTTCCCTCCACCGCCGCAGCAGCAGCAAGCACCAAGGCAAAATGCACAGCAGCCAGCTCGCCCTGGAGCCGGCTATCAGTGCTTCAAGTGTGGAAGTAAAGATCATTTTATCAAGGATTGTCCGCAGAACAAGCAGCAAAACTAGCGCTCGGGAAATCAGCAAGGCAAGGGCAAGCAGCAGCAGCGTGTGCAGGTTCGGCAAGGACGGCTCAACTACACCACCTTGGCCGACTTACCCGAGGGAGCCCCAGACATGACTGGTACTTTCTCTATCTGCACTCAACCTGCTGTGATATTGTTTGATTCCGGGGCAACACATAGTTTTATAAGCACAAGGTTTCATGTGAAATGCGGATTAAAATCGTACCATACCAAATCATCGTATGTGATATCAACTGCGGGAGGTAAAATTGCATCCAACCAAGTCACCCGAAAAGTTCCAATCAGGCTGGGAAGTAAAACATTTCCTACTAATTTGAACATTTTATTAGAAGAAAGAGGTGTTGGTTAAAGAAACGCAGATACTACGCACCCAAGTTCTTACAGGTTCACAGCTTGGAGATGATAATTGATACCGGATCTCCGATACAACATCAACGTCGTTCATGTGGGAGCGGTGATGAATGTAGACATGGAAAGCTAAGAGCATCAAGATTTGGCACACAAGGCAAAAGTAATACACCACTATTGTCCAGTGAACTTCAGGGCCAATCGGGGAAAAGAATGGGCAAGCCATGGATGGTGTCAAAAAGTCGAAATCTTCCTTGCTCGTCGACTTAATTCTTGTGGAATCCTCAGGTGACTTTTGCTCGAACTCCTTCTTCGGTGAGGTTGGTGCCGTAGACCTTGGTTAAACGACAAGGTGGTTGCCGGGAGGGGCACTTCCTCGTGGCTTTACAAAAAAGGTGGAGGCAGAGTTTGCTTGTCCAAGAATGGAGGACACGGTGGGGAATAGGCAGCTTGGGTACCGTGGAGGTTGCCGTAGAGAGGCGAGAGCGGTGGAGTGGTGTGACTCAAGTGGAGCACCTTGGAGTGATGGCAGCCATTGGAGAGGCTGCATTTATCGACGGCCAGAGCAGAGCAGCGATAGTGGTGTGTCGACAGCAGGAGGTAGGGGCCGGCAATGAGATTCCCTGGGTGACGGAACGGTGGTACGACGACAACTGGGGGAACGTTGGCCAGCCGCGGTAGGGAAAAACGACGATGGTGATAGTGGACTGGCGGACGGGGCAGAGCACACGACGCACGGATACAGGGGGGGGGTCAAACTGGCCCTTGAGACCCTGACGTGATGGTGGGAGAAACAGAAGGCAAAGGTGATCTTTGAGACTGTAGATAGTCACGGGCAAGACGCTTAACCAATTGTAGGTCTTAATTAAACAATGATTTACCTACTTTTATATCAACAGGAACAAGGAATGAACTCTTTAGCATTCTCCTAAGAGAAAAGGGATGGTTAATGATCAACGAGGTTATGAGATGACAAGAGTGCCCAAAAGATTTGTAAAACTAGCCCACATCATACTACGATCATGACATGACGTTACACGGGGTTGCTGCCCAAATTCTAAGATGAGCCTAAAGGAAGAGTGGGGCAATAAAAGATTTGCTTATGGCAAGGAGGGAATACATCTAGAAAAGGTGGTGTGGTATGGAAATTCTGGGAAATTCGTGTTCAAATTTTATCTTAATTGCCAAATTGCCAAACTTATGCACTTTACCATGGTATACATGGCACGTTCATGATGAGGTGCACATGATATGATGCACATGCACATGAGCGTATGGTGCAAATGCTTATGAGAGTATGATGTACATGCCGTGATGCAAGTTAGTAGACCTCACACCACATAATTAAAATTCATCATTGCGGAACAATTAGTGAGAGTAAGGAAGTATCGATTTGGGTTGTCAATAAAGGTCTTTGTGGGTCATATTCCCACATACCGAGGTACCAGTGTGCTCCAAGTGACTCAAGCGTGTGGCTGCAGCGCACACCCGAGGTCCTAGGTTCCATCACGGCACCATAGGTTAGGGAATACAATACCACAATAAATTCAGAGGGAACAACCCAATTGACACCAGGAGGAAGAAGAATTCATGAGTTAGATGCACATGTGGTTAGGTACCAAAAGATTATCATGATGCAAATGACATGTTAATGGATATGTAATGCCCATGCACATGAATTGCTTATAAAGGGATAAAATGCATATTGTATCTATAACTGATTATGCATAGAAAAAGTGACATTGACCCAATTTTGCATATTCATTTCAATTATTTATATTATCTTGAGCAAGAACAACAGCATAGGATCCAAGGATTAAGGAATCAAGTTACTTCGGTACAAGGTATCAATGTTAAACAAAGTTAAGTAAATCAAATCGGTATGAGAGAGTTGGTGAAGACACCTGAATCAAGGTATGAGTTTAGACTGTATAGAATCAGACAACAACGGAGGCACGACTCATGCTTGACATCCAAACCTTCACAATTGGTCCATGTCAAAGCACACCAAACAATTTTTCCTATTTCACAAGAAGGAAACAAGAGGGATAAAAGGCACTAGGCCAAGAGAGTGGAGTGAAGTTGTTTACATACCATTGATTTACTACAATTTTCGAAGGGGTAGAAAGTGAGTGGAAGACATAAGAGCTGGAAATGAGTGGAAGAAAATTTGTAGTAAACAGATCTAACATCCAGAGTTATTCATCTTTGGTCAGGCAGCAGGAATTTGGTAAGCTACACATTGCTTTGTATCTCAGACGCGGATCTAGTGGTTAAGTTGGTCAAAACTTTCAATCTAGGCTTCTCGGTTTAGATGGATTTTCAGCACACCGAACCATATGTTCCCCTTTTATTTTGGGGCTGAAACTTTGTGGGTGTTTCCATTATAAATTTCAATTTAACTTTGGTAACCATCTTACATCCTAGAAAGACCATCTTCAGGTGGTAAAAGTTTTGACAAAAATCATGTTGCAGGATATGCACTAGATAATAGAAATCCAATATCTCTGGCTGCAACCTTAAAGCTTCATAACTCCAACTTGAGTAGACCAAAAAAAATTCTCAAAATTCCCCAAAGTGTTGACATGTTTGTGTACAAGTTTACTGTTCATCATTTCATCAAATTTGAGGTTAACATGGTGCAAAAATTCAAATTCTTAACGACTGTCCCCAGAATTTTCAGCAAGGCAGGAAGTCGGTATTTGGTTCATTTTTCGAGTTTTACTTGTCCAAAAGTCTTGCATTCCTTAACTTAAATGCAGCTTACTTAAGTGTTATAAATTACAGATGCCACAGCAGAGCAAGCTACAAGTGAGGCGGCAGCAATATAGACATCAAAACTAAGTGAGCACTGACATATATTTAAAGAAAATAATCAGATTATGGACAGAGTAGGTCTCAAAATCTATAAGCCCAATCATTACCCAACTTGACCAGAATACAGTTTAGATAATTTCCAATAACTTTTTAGTTTAACACAAAAACAGAACAAGTGATCTAGGTGGCGCAAAACCCCAATCTTTTAATTAACTCTCTGCTGAAATTCCAGCAGACAGGAAGTTAGTATTGTGAGCATAATTTTTAATTGGTTGAACCAAATTTGCGGAAATTTTGACAGAATAAACTAGACAAAATTTGTGACAACTTTCATTTTTAAGCCTCTAGCAGAAACTGCTGTTAAGAGGGTGTAAAAAAAAAATCAATTTTTATCTCACTGTCCCCAGAATTTCCAGCAGACAGGGGGTTACCCTTTTTAGCATAACTCCAGTTTTACTGAACCATTTTCGTTGAAATTTCTTCAGCATAAACTTCATAATATTTATGACAACTTTCATGTTGAACACTTTTTCATTTGACAACGTTTTCAATTTCGAATTAAAGGTGCGAACAGATTGATCTCAGCAGGATTTTGGGTTGTGATTTCAATTCCTTTGACGGCGGTTCAATTTGGTCACTTATTAAAAGTCCATGTTAATTCGGTGAGATGCAATGCATGAGCGGCCTGTTCGTCCTCACCACACACGTGCCAATAACTTTTGGCATACGAAGTTAGTGCCGGTGGCTAGGCAATATCCGTCTCTCCCTATATTAACTAGCCGAACTTTTCTAACCGTTCATCTTACGGAATCGTGGTTAGTGTACCTGCAGAAAATTCCATTCCAGAGCATATATAATCAACCTTTCGTGCCAGCACTCACGAAAGCGTCTCCATTCATTACCACCCACTATAGAGGTGGCACCCGAACGTTTAACATTGAACGGGCAATGTTCATATGTCACCAAAGCAACATATTGACAGTTTCATACGCTATTGAAATAGCGTATTGACTTTGTGCCGCCATCATATTTGCATATGATGCCGTGGTACGCTACAGCAATCGCCGTACCTTGCGCCCACCATCCTATTCTAGTTTCATACGCCATCACAGCGTATTGACTATGTGCCGCCACTATATTTTCATATAGTGCCGTGGTACGTTACAGCAATCGTCGTACCTTGCGCCCACCATGCTATTCTAGTTTCATACGCCATCACAGCGTATTGACTATGTGCCGCCACTATATTTTCATATAGTGCCGTGGTACGTTACAGCAATCGCCGTACCTTGCGCCCACCATTGCGTAAAGTAAATGACAGAATGAAATGTGCTGGAAGTCAGTATAATATACTATTTGCCACCTATCATATCGTGATCCCTTAACCCACATAGGCTTCACGTTCTAGGTAACATCCTTAACGGTCCTAAGATAACCTTCCTTCGCAAAACGCGTCGGAAGCACGAGTTGGCAAGTTTTATTCAAAAATTGTTTATTAAAGGTCTGTTGCTTTCTCCGGTGCGCTGTTTCGGCTCTGATGCCAGCTGTGGCGGACCACTCCGAAGTTATTCCAAGTTAAGTACCTCGGGACCACTAATCAAGTAGTCAGGCACTTAATCCGGAATAAGCTGGAGCGCCGTCGGATTAACCCGATTAACCACGTTCTTTTCTCGATCGAAACAACAGCACGCCCACACGAAGGTGAGTTCCAGAGATTACAACATTCCATAATTTAACATACATAAATAGGTATCACAAGTTATTACAAACCAAGTTCAATTTAAATCAGAGTACAAAGTCTGGCAGCGGAAATAAAATAGTTCATTGCAGCGGAAGTAAATAAACTAACGACGACACAAATAACACCATGCTGAAGCCTGCCACGGTGCTACTCCTCCTGATCCTCGGCAGAGGACGGAACCCATTCGATGTGCCAGCCAGGTGGAACCTGGGTAGGCCAAGACAAAGCATCGACATCCAACGGTGTACCTGTAAATTAATGCCACAAGCAAGGCTGAGTATACTAATACTCAGCAAGGCTTACCCGTCGGGTGAAAACTACATCACCGACATCTAGACCATGAGAGGCTTTTGGCTGGTGGGTTTGTTTGCCAAAAAGCAACTAAGAGTAGGTCCTTGCTTTCAAGTTTTAGCATCATATTCTAGTAGATTTAACCATTCTAGATTAGCATCCTTCCTAAGCATACAAGTGGTGCAATACAATTTAATTCATACAACAAGTTTATCAATCTCAAAGTTCCACTTGTTACTCAATGTAGCAAGGCGGTCAAGCAGTCTCATTAACCGCGAGAAGCGGACAGTTCGAACCGAATTTCTGCTACCTGGCCAGGGGAAACCCAACATACACGGATACTATGCTTGCTATAAAAGGTACAAGCATTTCCCAACCTTTCCCATCGATCCACAATTCGGAACCGGGTCCACTTCCTTAGGATAAAGGTTTACTGCTTCACTCACAGTCTCACGCATATATCCACAAGTGTACGGCAGGGGAAAACAAAGTTTCCAAGGAGAGATGGCTATCGGCCCTAGCTGCTTCAATCTGGTACCGGGCTTACCGATCCCCATACATCGGCATGCATGTGGTACGTTCAAAAACTTGACACACTCTACCACACATTTCGACCTTAAATCAATTATCATACACGGACGGGAGATCTACATCTGCCATCCCGCCCGTCAATCCTTATGATTCCAACATAAGTAAAGACAAGCAATTCCTATGTCTCGCGAGTGACAGGAAATCACTCGACTTGTAACGGACCTAGAGCAATGCCCTATCGATCCTTTCTTACTAGTGTTGCAAGTCAAAGGTACTAGGAAATGTGCAGCTAAGGTATTCAATCAACTCCTTGAAACGTAAATGCACAAACATAGAGAATTCAAAGTGCATGATTTGGTAAAGTTAGGTTATGCTCCGGGGCTTGCCTTCTTGGGCTAGCTGACTGCTACGCTCCGGGCTGTCTGCGTCGACGCTGGCTCGGCCGCCTTCGAGGTTCTCCTCTCCGTCGACGGGGACGAGGTCGTAGAAGCCGTCAACGAGTGCGCCTTCTACATGAGATGCACAAGTTAAGCGTTCTGCCAAAACATGATTCGAGGTTACTGCACTAGGTGATTTTTATCTTAACATTTTAACAAAATTTCTCTTTTCCCTTCTAAGCTCCTGCTTTCGAGGAAAAGAACTCGGTTGGTCTCGAGGACCGAGTTCCTCTCGACAGAAAGAACTCTGCTGGTTCCCGCGTTCTGGGTTCTTATCGGAAAAAGAACCCTGAAGCTCGAAACCGAGTTCTTATCGAGAAAGAACCCTGTTCGAATAGGAAAAGAACTCTACTGGCTCTCGTTGGCTGGGTTCTCATCGAGAAAGAACCCTGGCTCGAAACTGGGCTCTCAACAAGGAAGAACCCTGCCCACCATTGGCTATCACTGCGCCGGGCGAACGGCGGTGAAAGGAGGTCGGAGAGGTGGGGAAAGAACCAGTGGCTTACCACGAGTCGAACGATGACGGTTGGGAGGCCGGAAGAGGCTCGTAAAACGCCGGCGACGTGCGGTGGCAGGGCGGTCGCCGCGGGCTCGATTTCGGCGAGGTTGGAGGCTGTCGCCGGGAATGAAGGGGGTCCGTGCGCACCCGTAGGACTCGGGGAAGCTATCGGGATGCTTGGTCAGCTTCGGGGAGGGCTCGAAGCAGGGGCTCGACGTGCGCGTGCTCCGGCGGCCGGAAATGCGGACTTGGGGGAAATCCGATTTCTCGCCGGAGAGTTGGGGATAGCTCGCGAGAAGTGGGGGATTGGAAGCTAGGGAAGGTGGTCTA
This sequence comes from Digitaria exilis, assembly GCA_015342445.1. Lineage (NCBI taxonomy): Eukaryota > Viridiplantae > Streptophyta > Magnoliopsida > Poales > Poaceae > Digitaria > Digitaria exilis. The sequence continues at coordinate 214,821 of JACEFO010002620.1, read as the reverse complement.
GCTCTGTGTGCGAGGGATTTGGGAATGGTGGAGGGACGAGGACGAAAGTGGCTTTGAAGCTAGGCTCGGTCCGCGCGGCTGGAGGTTGAAGACGACGGACTTGAGCGCGAGGAGGAGAAAAATGGCAGTGTTGTGGACTGAGGGAAGTGATGAGAGACTCGGTGGAGTGCTTAGGCATGCAAAAGAGCAATGAGTTGCCTCGGGAGCGTGCGTGAGGAGAGAAGGTCGACGTGACGCGCCATTGATGCGCGCCGAGCTCGAACAGAGCGCGCGCGACACGATTGGGCGAGGAAGATTGTGGCGTGATCGCTGGGGATCCTCCACAGTGCTCCTTGGCGCGTAGCGAGCGAGCATCGTGACTGCGGGGCGGCGCTGCGCGACTGCGACCAGTGCCGAGCGAGCTCGTCATGATGGCGCTCCGCGGCGCGAGGCAGCAGGGCGCCGTCGCCCGCGAAGTGACGGTACGGAAGGCTTGGGGACAAACGCGCGAGGACAAAAGCTAGCCGCCGCCACGGCTCGGCCGACCCGACGCGGTCTCCGCCACACGCCGGCCACGTGGCGGCCGGACTCCGGCCGGAGCAGAGCGCGCCAGGGGCGAGCTGGCAGCCCCGTGGAGTTCCTTTGCCCCTTTTGAACTTTCTCCAAAAATTTGAGCTGAACTTCGAAACGTGTAAAATTAAAAGTTGGAGTTTGAGGTGTGGGACACAACTTTCGAGCTTGGACCAGGCACTTCGACCAGTCGCTACGGCGCTTCGAGCTTGAACCGCAAGCTCGAGCTTGCCGAGCCTCGAACGGTCGGAAACGCCACTCGAGGGTGAGTGCCCCCTCGAGCTTGGCTGCGAAGCCTCGAGCGTGACGGAACGTCGCTCGAGGGTAAGTGCCCCCCTCGAGCTTGGCTGCGAAGCCTCGAGCGTGACGGAACGTCGCTCGAGGGTAAGTCCTCGAGCTTGGCTGCGGATCCTCGAGCGTCCTAACGTGCGGCCTCGAATCGTGACGGACTGCGGGGCCTCGAGGGTCCTATCGTGCGGCCTCGAATCGTGACGGAAACTACTGGCTAGGCTCGATCGTCACGGACATACTGGCTAGGCTCGATCATCACGGACATGCTCGATCGTCACGGACGTACTGGGTAAGCTCGATCGTGACGGACATAGCTCGATCGTCACGGACAATACTTAGGGCTCGATCGTGACGGACATCCGGGCTAAGCTCGATCGTGACGGACATCCGGGCTAAGCTCGATCGTGACGGACATCCGGGCTAAGCTCGATCGTGACGGACATCCCCGCTCGAGGGTCATCGAGCGGAACGAACGCCGTGGCGAGACTTGTTATGAAGGGCTGTATCTGTGATGACAGCAACTCTTATTGTCGGAGATTTTTAAGTTCAGTACCAAAATCTTGAGATTTCAGTTGGGTGTCACCAGACCTTTGTTTTTGAATTTCAGTCTGAATTTTTGGTCAATTTCTGAATTCTAACCCCATTGTTTTGCCTTATCTTCCTTTTTATTAATTATTTTATTTAACCTCTCCCTCCTTTCTTAGACCCTTCAATAGTGTCACTAAACATCAGAGGTATAATGCTCAAAGAGAGTTTTCAATTTAAAGTCCTACCTCCTTTTATTTTGAGAGTAAAAATCTTATTTTAACTTAAAGTTAAAACATGGACACATACGTGGAGGTTAAAAGCTTATTTATTTTATATGCTCAACTTTTAATTATGTCCTTAACAACTTGACATGTATTAAATATTAATTAATTTACATTATTTCATGAAAGCTCATATTGTGAACAAAATCTCATTTTATTATTAAAACCTCAAGATTGCCACATGTAGGCCATGATTAGATCTACAAGCTTTATTAGTCCAAGTGTTTAACCCTAACATTAAATCATTAACAATTATTTTACTAAAGAACATCAGGAGCACTCTAAATATTATTCTATTTATAGCCCAAGGTGAGCTCCTTTAAAAAGGGTGTGTGACCGTGTGTTTTTCATCCCATGTTTAAGTTGGTCTTTCAAACTTGATTTCCTATGTTTGGTAGATTAAGTATCTGAGTTATACATAACTCACCAAGGTTGCAAATGACATTTTTAGATACACAACTTTCATTTGAGAAAGTGGTTTGGTTTTATAATTAGAACATACTTTCCCAAACCTTTCATATTGATCAGACGTTTGTGACGTGCACAACTCTTATTTAAAATTTTAAATTAGAACCTTGTCTTCTGAAGGTCATTAATATCGTTAGTTGGAATTATTTCATGTGTTGACTTCACATGAGCCATTAGTCCTTTAAGACCTTTAGGGGCATAGAAGCATTACTTAATTTGCTGTTCAATCCTGATTTCTTTTTAGGAAATTTTTATGCGTCGTCTCGAGAGTATGTATTTAGAGTTTTGTCGTGCAACTTGTAAGAGAAGATGTTTAGATTTGTACTAGAAAAGTTTTTGTTGGGTTCAATTTCAAGAACCAAAGCACGAGTACAAACTTAACAATCCTCATGTATAATTCTCATTCCTACTAGTGATTTAGTTTTAGGGTTTATAGTTCCTTAGTTTGTTTAATCACTCTTACTTATACGCTTTAAACACCAGGGGTGTTACATTCCGCTTGGTTCCCCCGGCTGCACCGCAGGGACAGTCCAGGGCACCTCAGGGAGGTGGATGGGTTGCTAGGCCACCACAGCCTAATGCGCCTCGTTTCCCTCCACCGCCGCAGCAGCAGCAAGCACCAAGGCAAAATGCACAGCAGCCAGCTCGCCCTGGAGCCGGCTATCAGTGCTTCAAGTGTGGAAGTAAAGATCATTTTATCAAGGATTGTCCGCAGAACAAGCAGCAAAACTAGCGCTCGGGAAATCAGCAAGGCAAGGGCAAGCAGCAGCAGCGTGTGCAGGTTCGGCAAGGACGGCTCAACTACACCACCTTGGCCGACTTACCCGAGGGAGCCCCAGACATGACTGGTACTTTCTCTATCTGCACTCAACCTGCTGTGATATTGTTTGATTCCGGGGCAACACATAGTTTTATAAGCACAAGGTTTCATGTGAAATGCGGATTAAAATCGTACCATACCAAATCATCGTATGTGATATCAACTGCGGGAGGTAAAATTGCATCCAACCAAGTCACCCGAAAAGTTCCAATCAGGCTGGGAAGTAAAACATTTCCTACTAATTTGATTCTGCTTGGTATGGAAGGAATTGACATTGTATTAGGAGCCAATTGGATGACTCAACATAAGGTTGTCCTAGATGTTGCGGAACGAGTTGTTGAGATAAACTCGCCTACGCATGGCCCGAGTGTGCTATATCTGCCACAACGGACTTGCGTCGATGCGTGCGCTTACACAATGGTAGAAACCCAACTAAAGGACATTCCGGTGGTATGTGAGTATGCCGATGTATTTCCGGATGACTTACCTGGGATGCCGCCGGATAGGGACATTGAATTTGTGATTGAACTTCAACCTGGCACAGCACCTATATCAAAGAGACCGTATAGAATGCCACCCAATGAACTGGCTGAATTAAAAATTCAACTCCAAGAATTGCTAGATAAGGGTTTCATTCGTCCAATCACCTTGGGGATGTCCCGCTATCTTTGTGAAGAAGAAGGACCATTCCTTGCGGTTGTGTATTGATTACCGGCCTCTCAATGCGGTAACTATTAAGAACAAGTACCCACTCCCCCGTATTGACATCTTGTTTGACCAACTAGCTGGCGCCAGAGTGTTCTCCAAAATTGACCTTCGCTCTGGCTATCACCAAATCAAAATTAGGCCTTGTGACATTCCAAAGACTGCCTTTTCCACACGTTATGGACTTTATGAATTCTTGGTTATGTCTTTTGGACTCACCAATGCCCCAGCCTACTTCATGTACCTCATGAATTCGGTCTTCATGTCAGAACTAGACAAGTTTGTGGTGGTTTTCATTGACGACATTCTTATCTATTCTAAGAGTGAGGAAGAGCATGCTGAACACCTTCGCATTGTTCTTCAAAGGTTGAGAGATCACCAGCTCTACGCCAAGTTCTCCAAGTGTGAATTCTGGCTAGAGAGCGTGAAGTTCTTAGGTCACACGGTTTCCAAGGATGGTATATCCGTGGATCCAACCAAAGTGCAAGAGGTGTTGGATTGGCAACCACCTACTTCTGTCCACGAGATTCGGAGTTTTCTGGGTTTAGCCGGTTATTACCGCCGTTTTATTCCGGACTTCTCTCGGATTGCAAAGCCCATGACCGAACTCTTAAAGAAGGGAGTCAAATTTGAGTGGAATGACAAATGTGATGAAGCTTTCCACACCTTGCGAAGACATTTGACTTCAGCCCCAGTTTTGGCTCAGCCCGATTGCACCAAGCCCTATGATGTCTATTGCGATGCATCAGGCACCAGCCTTGGCTGTGTTCTCATGCAAGAGAACCGAGTCATTGCTTATGCTTCTCGAGCACTTCGGCCTCATGAGCAAAACTACCCCACGCATGATCTTGAGTTAGCAGCAGTTATTCATGCTCTCAAGATGTGGAGACACTATTTGATGGGTGTTCCCTGCAACATATACACAGACCACAAGAGCCTCAAATATGTCTTCACTCAGGCACATCTGAACATGAGACATCGAAGATGGTTGGAGTTAGCAAAGGACTATGACCTTAGTGTGCATTATCACCCCGGGAAGGCTAATGTAGTTGCGGATGCACTAAGCCGCAAGGCTCATTGTCATTGTCTTTCCGTGGAGTCCTACGCCGACACCCTGTGTCATGAAATGGCTAAGCTCAACTTAGAGATTGTTCCACACGGGTACTTCAGCCATATTGCAGTGGAACCAACCTTGCACGATCAGATTGTTGTAGCCCAATTAAATGACGCGAGCATTAAAATCCTTAAAAGGAAATTGTCTAAGGAGAAGGTGAAAGAGAAGTACAAGTGTTTCCGGTTTGATGGGCAGGGAGTGATGTGGTTTGGACATCGCCTCGTGGTGCCCAAAAACACGGAACTCCGGAGGAAGATTATGGATGAGGCTCATCTCTCTAAATTTTCTATCCATCCCGGCAGCACCAAAATGTACCAAGATTTGAAACAAGACTTTTGGTGGACTCGAATGAAGCAAGAAATTGCCACGTATGTGTCAGAATGTGACACATGCCAGCGGGTTAAGGCCAGCCACTTGAAGGTAGCAGGCACGCTTCAACCTCTACCTATTCCCTCCTGGAAGTGGGAAGATATAAGCATGGATTTCATTGTTGGACTTCCCAGAACCCCTCAGGGGCATGACTCCATTTGGGTAATTGTGGATCGCCTTACCAAGACCGCCCATTTTATTCCAGTCAATACCATTTATGCTGCTAAGAAGTACGCGGAGATTTATTTGGAGCGGATCGTTTGTCTACATGGGGTACCCAAGACGATAATTTCAGATCGTGGTGCTCCGTTCGTAGCACGCTTTTGGGAACAGTTGCAATTATCCCTAGGCACCAAACTGATCCGTAGTTCAGCATATCACCCACAAACCGATGGGCAGACGGAAAGGGTAAATCAAATACTTGAGGATATGCTTCGAGCTTGTGTTATTCATTATGGGAAGAATTGGGAGAAGTGTCTATCTCTGGCCGAATTCTCCTATAACAACAGCTACCAAGCGAGTCTTAAAATGGCACCTTTCGAAGCCTTGTATGGTAGGAGATGTCGGACCCCGTTGTGTTGGTCCCAGGCAGGCGAGAGATATACCTATGGCCCTGACCTTGTGAAGGAGGCAGAAGAAAAGGTTAGGATCATTCGGGAAAATTTGAAGACCGCCCAGTCACGGCAAAAGAGCTACTTTGATCAGCGGCGGAAGCCACTTCAGTTTGAAGTTGGTGATCACGTGTATCTTAAAGTCTCCCCGACCAAGGGTGTGCAAAGATTTGGACTAAAAGGAAAGCTTGCACCTCGTTATATCGGTCCGTATGAAATCACTCAACAATGTGGGCCGGTAGCCTATCAAGTGAAGCTTCCCGAGAAACTTTCAGCTGTACACAATGTGTTCCATGTTTCTCAACTCAAGAGGTGTCTTCGTGTTCCGACCGAGGTCGTTGAACAAGAGGAACTCTCGGTTGAACCGGATCTCTCTTATGATGAGCATCCTGTCAAGATCCTCGACGAGAAAGAGCGACAAACACGAAGGAAGGGAGTTAAAATGTACAAAATTCAGTGGAGTCGTCACTCCGAAGATGAAGCCACATGGGAAACCGAAGACTATCTTAGAAAGAATTTCCCCGACATACTTTCATAAGCCGAGGTATTTCTTTTCCCCTCTTTCTCACTAAGTTTAATCGAATCTCGGGACGAGATTCCTTTTAAGGGGGGTAGGCTGTGACATCTCTGATGTCAAAAGAATTAAAAAGTGCAATTAAGATCAATGCAACAGGGAATTGGGTTGAAATTCAAAAATCCATCAAAAATTCAAAATTTAAATTCAAAAACAAGGGTTGTTTGGCACCAACTGAAAACTCAAGATTTTTGTACTAAACTTGAAAATCTCCAAAAATAAAAGTTGTTTCTCATCACAAATAAACCCTAGTCACTGTTTGGAACTTTTGAAAATCTTGCAGTTTAGTCCCTCAAAAACTCAAATTACCATTCTGGGCACCTTTTTGTTTTTGGGTTGTTTGAGCTTGAAAAACTTGGAATTTCAGGTTCACCCCAAAAAGAAAGTTGTGTCCCATCTTCCAAACTCCAACCTTTATTTTTACACTTTCTCAAGTTCATTTCAAATTTTTGGAGAAAATTCGAATTTGAAATCGGAGCTCCACGGGCATGCTACAGTGCCCCTGGCGCGCGCTGCGCTGGCCGGAGCTCGGCCGCCACGTGGCCGGCGAGCGGCGCAGGCGGCGCTGAGCTGGCCAAGCCGCGGCGGACGCTGGCGCTTGTCGCCTAGCTCTTGTCCGGCCACTCCCGAGCCATCACTTCGCCGCCGTCGCCTCGCGCCGCGGTGCGCCATCATGCGGTCGCGCGCCGCCGTGGTCGCGCGCGCGCTCGCGTAGACGATCCTACAGCAGCACGCAACGATCTCCCTCGCCGACCGAGCCGCTCGCGCTCAGTCCAAGCTCTCTGAGCATCAATGGCGCGTCGCGTCGGCCTTTACTCCGCGCGCACGCTCCCGAGGCCGCACTGTGCCACTCTCGCGTGCCCAAGCCTCCCACCGAACCCCTCTCACACTCCACTCACTTGCTCGACCCACCAGTTCAACTCCTCACGCGTTCCCCCATCTTCTTCTTCCTCGCGCCGCGCGAACCGAGCCGAGCTTCTCCGAGAAATTCGCCTTCCACACTCCACCATTCCCAAATTCGTCCCGCACGAAGCTAGCCCTCTACTCCAGCTCCATTTCCCCCCACTTTCCCCAAGCTATTGTCCCTTCTCCGGCGAGAATTTGAGACTTCCCCCAAATCGCGAATTCCGGCCACCGGAGCACCCGCACGTCGAGCCCCTACTCCGAGCCGTCCCCGAGGTCAACCGAGCACGCCATTGGCTTCCTCGAGCTCCACTGGTGCTCTAGGACCCCTCGAACCTCGGCGAACGACCCCGAGCTCACCGGCGTAGAAGCCGCGGCGGCCGCGCCGCCACCACCTCGTCGCCGGCGCAACTCCGACCACCCCCGGCCTCCAAACCGTCCCCAAACGACTCGTGGTGAGCCCAGGAAGCTTTTCCCCCACTTCCCCGAGCCTAGTTCGCCGTCGTTTGGCCGGCGCAACTCCGGCGAGAGCCGAGGGCCTTTCTTCATCGTCTTCGTTTGTCTAGGGGCCTCTGCGCAAAAGTTCAGGGACTCGTTCGCGAAGTTTTGAAAGTTCTAGGGTTCCCTGCGAAAATAGATTCTTAAAACTAGATTTGTTTTTCCCGAATTTTGCAAAATCCATTAAAAATCGTACAAAAATCAGAAAAATGCACAAAAATACTCTCTGGATTCGTGAGAGTCTAAACTACAATCCCTATTAGACATGTTTATACTTTTGATGAACTGTTTTTGAGCTAAAATTCAAACTATGAAAATGGAAAGTAGTGCACCATTTCAAATCCAGAGCTCCGCTAGGATTGAGCTTTGGATATGTTGTGTGTAGTGACTTTGGACAGCTTGTGTCAAAAGGGGACCTAAAAATATGAACTGTAGCTCCGGTTATAAATTAAAATGTGTTTTTTGTCTTTTTGCAGTGCAGAAATCTTTAAAAATAATCTGTGCAGTGAAAAATCACCATTTTGCTCCAGAGGACTAAAAACTTGTTAGCACACCTGTGAAAAATGAAAAACTTAATTTTTGCTCTGTTTAGGCTAGCAAATAAATAAATATGTGGTTTTGGATAGGAATTTATTGAGGACTACCCAAGGGTTATTTTGAGCCACCACTTGGCCAGAGCCCTCCTCATGCTATTGCCTAGCTTTGGTAGGAAAATCTCCTGAATTGGATGCATTTTCGATTTTATATGATTTAAATTCATTTCTGCTGGCAGCGGCTTGTTATATTTTTAATAAATTATGTGTAGCTCAGAATTAGCTAAATTTTGGAGTGAGCTTAGCTCTTATACTCCAGTAGACGTCATAAAGTTTATAGATAAAAATGATGAACAGAATTGGAGAAACAAAAATGAGAATTAATCCAGGTGGAAATTGATTTATATAAAAAGATAAAACCTTTTGGTTAATTAGTTAGAATAAAATGGATGGAATCTGAAATTCCAGAACAACACCCTAATTTGTGAAGTAATCAATAGAATTCTTTTATATATGTACACAATCACCATCGAAATCAAATAAAACTTTTCCCACACCTCTACCCTGTTTTTGTGAAGAAAATAGTAATGCTTAAGCATGTCTAGGTGAATATGGCCTTCAAGGCCTTAATTTTAGAATCAATAGGCAGCCACCTTAAACTATGCATCTCATGTAGAAGGCGCCATCCCGGACGGCAACTACCACCTCATTCCCGCAGACGAGGAAGAAGTCCCGGAGGAAGGTGCCGGTGCAGGATCGACCAACCCGGAGGCTAACCCCCAGTTCGAGCAAGAAGGCAAGCCCCGGAGCATAACCTAACCTTTAAAATTATGCATTTATGAATTCCCTATGCTTGTGCATTTACGTTTCAAGGAGTTGATTGAATACCTTAGCTGCACATTTCCTAGTACCTATGAATTGCAACACTAGCATGAAAGGATCGATAGGGCATTGCTTTAGGTCCGTTACAAGTCGAGTGATTTCCTGTCACTCGCGAGACATAGGAATTGCTTGTCTTTACTTATGTTGGAATCATAAGGACTGACGGGCGGGGTGATAGATGTAGATCTCCCGTCCGTTTATGACAATTGATTTAAGGTCGAAACGTTTGGTTGAGTGTGTCAAGTTTTTGAACGTACCGCATGCATGCCGATATATGGGAGTCGGTAAGCCCGGTACCAGATTGAAGCAGCTAGGGCCGATAGCCATCTCTCCTTGGAAACTTTGTTTTCCCCTGCCGTACACTTGTGGATATATGCGTGAGACTGTGAGTGAAGCAGTAAACCTTTATCCTAAGGAAATGGACCCGGTTCCGAATTGTGGATCGATGGGAAAGGTTGGGAAATGCTTGTGCCTTTTATAGCAAGCAGAGTATCCGTGTGTGTTGGGTTTCCCCTGGCCAGGTAGCAGAAATTCGGTTCGAACTGTCCGCTTCTCGCGGTTAATGAGACTGCTTGACCGCCATGCTACATTGAGTAACAAGTGGAATTATGAGATTTATGAACTTGTTGTATGAATTAAATTGTATTGCACCACTTGTATGCTTAGGAAGGATGCTAATCTAGAATGGTTAAATTTACTAGAATATGATGCTAAAACTTGAAAGCAAGGACCTATTTTAGTTGCTTTTTGGCAAACAAACCCACCAGCCAAAAGCCTCTCATGTCTAGATGTCGGTGATGTAGTTTTCACCCGACGGGTAAGCCTTGCTGAGTATTAGTATACTCAGCCTTGCTTGTGGCAATGATTTACAGGTACACCTTTGGATGTCGATGCTTTGTCTTGGCCTACCCAGGTTCCACCTGGCTGGCACATCGAATGGGTTCCGTCCTCTGCCGAGGATCGGAAGGAGTAGCATCGTGGCAGGCTTCAGCACGGTGTTATTGTATCGTCGTTAGATTATCTTCCGCTGCAATGAAACTTTTATTTCCGCTGCAAGACTTTGTACTCTGATTTAAATTTGAACTTGGTTTGTAATAACTTGTGATACCTATTTGTGTAAGTTAATTTGTGGAATGTTGTAATCTCTGGAACTCACCTTCGTGTGGGCGTGCTGTTGTTTCGATCGAGAAAAGAACGTGGTTAATCGGGTTTAATCCGACGGCGCTCCAGCTTATTCTGGATTAAGTGCCTGACTACTCGGTTAGTGGTCCCGGGGTACTTAACTTGGAATAATTTCGGAGTGGGCCGCCACAAAATTTCAAATTTTTCGAGCTCAAACAACCCAAATTCAAAAAGGTGCCTAGAACTGTATTTCCAGTTTTTGAGGGACTAAACTGCAAAATTTTCAAAAGTTCCAAACAGTGACTGGGCCTTATTTGTGATGACAAAAAACTTTTATTTTTGGAGATTTTCAAGTTTAGTACAAAAATCTTGAGTTTTCAGTTGGGTGTCAATCCACCTTTGTTTTTGAATTTAAATTTGAATATTTGAAGGATTTTTGAGTTTCAACCCATAATTCCCTTTTTGCATTGGTTTTAAGTGCACTTTTAATTCTTTTGACATTAGAGATGTCACACAAGAACTTTACTCGATCTCGGAACCTCGAGGCAAGCTCGACTCAACTCTAACTCCCAACTCTAATCTACTCTAGAAAATATAAAAAGTAGAGAAGCTCCTTCTTGGTGTGTGTTGAGAAGTGAAGTGGAGGCCACCTTTTATAGCTTGAGCAGGTCGGTTGAGCATCTTGGCGGTTAAGTTAGCTCATCATGCAACCGTCCTCAGAAGAGCGCCTTGAACGGAGTCGGTGGCCGGCCGTTCGGCCGGTTCCTGGCCGATCGGCCAGGGTTGGTCGCCATCTGGCACCGCCTTTCGCAGCAACGCTCTGGATTGCCTCCTGGTGTCGGTCGTTATGACGGTTATTAACTGCCTGGCAGTTAAGGCATGCAAGTGGGCCCTCTAATCCATGTGATGTGCCTTTCGGGCCCTTTGATCAAACCGTCATTGGATGAATGGCTTGGATGCTTTGCATGTGTGCTAGTTTGCTCCTGGATCAGTGACTTGTCATTTGGCCGAGATGTCTGGCCGGCCGGTCAGGACTTGGCCGGTCGGCCAGGCTTTTTGCCCATTTTTGTCCTATTTTCTGCCACGTGTCCCTGCATTCACAACTTCACCAAAACTTGTGGAATTTGTTAAATATAAGAAAAATATACATGGAACATTGTGCAAAGTTCTCATTTTATCCGAAATGTTGACGGTCACAAGGTGTCAGAATGGCCGTCAACAAACCCCCAAGCTTATCCCTTTGCTCGTCCTCGAGCAAAGCTAAAACTTAGGCTCGGTGGATCAGGAGTTGTGTCAATGCATACCCTCTACAAGTACCTTGTGCATAAACCTAAACTCTCACAAAGTAGATTGACTTAATTGGCACATAATCAATTCTTACCTTTGCTCATCTGTTGGGCTTATTGCTTTTCGTCTTTGTCAAAGGCAGTTGGAAAGCTGAACGATCATCACCGGGTTTTCCTGCAGCTGTTCAGGTTCCTCCTCGGGGAGATAATTTTCACAAAGATGATAAATATCCCCGATGGTACTCTCGAGTCACTCAAGTGTATAAATCCTCACCTTGGTTGAACCGACCATGACTCCTACTCTAATGGCCGATATCTGGAGCTTTGGGTAGGGAAAAAAGAAGCATACCTTGGTTACCTTTGTTGACAAGCCGAATGGTGATTCTCGAGAAGTAGTGCTCATCAAATTCCCATCCTTGGAATTTAATGTTCAGGGGAAGAGGAGAGAATGGACTCACACATGGAAAGATTGCTTTATTCTTAGGCTCATATTGTACTCTTTTTGTAGATCTTCTGTCTCCTTTCTCTTCTTTCTTTCTCTCTCTCTCCTTTTTTTTAGAAGGAGAGAGGATAGGTAAAAATAGGAGCTCAGATCCTTGCTTGAATTCATGAGTATTTTTATTGGAGCCTTTTTTCTTGAATCATGGGTAGGATAGGTACATAGTGGAGATTTTGGGCTGGTTGGTGAAATGTGTTGTCCGGCGAAGGTGGATGTTAATACTCGGAGTGAGAAATCAACATGCCGGACAGTTTGAGGCTAGCAGACAATGGTTACGCGAAGGAGAAGGAGTAGGTAGATGATAAGCATTTCCTTCACGAGAACACACCGCTCGACAAATCTCAAAGTAACACAAGACTGCATATGGTGGCTAGAATAAAATTTTGCATATATGGCTCTGGTGGGTCAATCGTCCATCAGGGTATTTTCCATGAACTAATCTACTCCCGAGAGGTTCCTTATTGAGCATGCATTCTTACTCTAGTTCAAACCATATCAATATTCCCAACAACTAGACTTTGACAACTATTGCTTATGCTCCCACTAGAATGAAGCATAGGGGAACGCCACATGCCGACGAACTCAAGTACTAAGAGAGTAAAGGGTCATGTACGAGGCACGTGTAAAGCATAAACAGAGCAACTATTCATCATGTCCAAAAGAGAACTTGCAAAACTTCCCATGTACAAATTACTTGGAGAATTCTCTTCCTTTTATTATTATTAATAAAATTCTAAAGCATGTCATGGCATTTCAAGAAATTAAACGACAAAGGAACGACAGATAACTTACCTCTGATACCTCCCCCAAGCTTCGATGAAGCTCAGTAGTCTGACTGGTCGGGGTTCTGCTGGTTGGGGTTGAGATCCATGCGCTGGAAGATGGTTGAGATGTCGTAGTACATGGATGTTGCCATCGCTGCTATGTGAGATCCGTGTTGTGTGCCATGTCCTGGTTCATCTGCTGCTGCTGCTGGTAGAGCTCACTGAGCCGGGTGTTGATCTGCGAGATCTCCCGAGTGAATGGGTTCTCGTAGTCGTATCGGGCTGAAGTGGATGGTCCGACCTATGGACCATAAGAACCCATACCTCCGGAGTAGTAGTACCCGGGATCCTGGCCATAGCCTGGCATGGTTCCTGTGTACTGGCCTGACCCTCCTTGGAAGTAGTTGTACGTCTGCTCGAAGGTCATGTTGGCAGTCGGGTTAGGTGGAGGCATCTGTGATGTCCCAGGCTCTCCAGATGATGGCATCTGTGAAGTGCCTGCCTCGGTCTGCCTTTCCAGCATGGTCCTACTATGTGTTGTTGGTCGTGTCCCAGCCACACTGTGGCGTGCTGGTTCCTTCTTCCTCATCGGCAATTTAAGCCGATTCCCCTCAACTCTCCGGCGAGAAACCAGGATTTCCCCCAAAATCCCCATTTCCGGCCGCCGGAGCACCCCCACGTTGAGCTACCCCTTTCAGCCATCCCCAACACCAACCGAGCCTCCCAACGTCTTCGCCAAGTCCCACTGGTGCTCACGAGCCCCTCCAACCCCGGTGAAAGCCACCGACCTCGCCGGAGTTGAAGCCGCGGCGGCCGCACCGCCACTGCTCCGTCGCCGGCGACCTCCGAGCCTCCTCCGGCCTCCCAACCGCCACCATTCGACTCGTGGTGAGCTGCTCGTTCTTTTCCCCCACCTCTCCGACCTCCTCCCACTGTCGTTTGGCTGGCGCAACGCCGTCGACGAGCCGAGGGCGTATCTTCATCTTCTTCCTTTTCGCAGGGTTCCCAGTGAAAGAAGTCAGGGACCTATTCGCGAGGTTTTCAAAAGTTCTAAGGGTCGCGGCGTAAAAAGATTCTTAAGGTTTAGTTCATTTTCCGAAACATTGTAAAATCCACTAAAAATCATAAACAAATCAGAAAAATGCACAAAAATACTCCTTGGACTCGTGAGGTTGTAAGCTCCAATCTCATGTTAGTATGTATACACTTTTGTTGAACAGTTTTTGAATTAAAATTCAAACTCCGTTTTTAGAACCTTGTGCACCATTTCAAATCCTGAGCTCTTCTGGAGCTGAACTTTGGATATGTTGTTTGTAATGGCTTTAGACGCCTTGTGTCCAAAGGAGACCTAAAAATATGGAACGTAGCTTCGGTTATGATTTATTTTGTGATTCTTGTTTTAGTTTAGTTCTGCAATTATTAAAAATAATCCATGCAGCCAAAAATCACCATCTTTCACCAGAGGTCTAGGAACTTATTAGAACATGTGGTAAAAATGCTAAATCTAATTTGGACCCTGTTTAGGCTCCCAAATAAATAGATGTTAGATTTTGGATAGAAAATTATTAAGGGCCGTCCAAGTGTTATTTTTAGCCACCACTTGGTCAGAGCCTTTCTTTCACTCATGAGTAGCTCGGGTAAAGAAATCTCCTATTTTGGAAGTAGTTTCGATTTTATATGAATTAATCTTGTTTTCTGGGACAGGAAATTGTTACATTTTTAATAAATTCTGTGTAGCTCAGTTTTAGCTAAATTTTGGAGTGAGCCTAACTCTTATACTCCAGTAGCTGTCATAAAGTTTGTGGATAAAACGGACGCACAGCAACAGAGAAACAAAAATGAGAAGAAGCTAGAGTAAAATTGAGTTTTATAAATAGAAATAGAACACTTTGGATAATTAATTAAATATGGAGCATGGGTAATCTAAATTCCAGAACAGCGCACTTGCTTAAAAATAATAATTTGAAATGTTGTATATGTGTACACAATCACCATCATAAAGACATAAAAATTTTCAGGCACCTCCTCTAATTTTGTGAAGGACAAAATAGTTCAATAGTATGTCTAGGTGAATATGACCTTCAAGGCCTTGTCTTTAGACCACTTAGGCAGCCACAATAAAGTTGTGCATCTCATGTAGAAGGCGCTCTCGCTGACGGCACCTACAACCTCGTCCCCGTCGACGAAGAAGAAGTCCCCGAGGGCGGTGCTAACGTCGTCGTGATCGACCCTGAGCCTGACAGTGGACTAGCACAAGAAGGCAAACCCCAGAGCATGACCTAACTTTTAATTCGTGCAACTATGTATTATTTATGCTTGTGCATTTACGTTCTAGGTGTTGTTTGAATACCTTAGTTGCATGATTCTAGTACCTATGACTTGAAATACTAGTATGATAAGATCGATAGAGCAATGCCTTTAGGACCGTTACAAGTCGAGTGATTTCTTGTCACTCGCGAGATTTAGGAGTTGCTTGTCTTTACTTATGTTGGAATCATGAGGATGGATGATGAGGACATCCCCACCATCGATACAACCACATCAGTGACGCCTCCGCTTACTATCGCTGGTCCAATTACTCGTGCTCGTGCCCGACAACTTAAACATCAAGTGAGTTCCCTTCTTTGTTCAGATAAATCATATTTAGATTGTGGAGACACGTGCACTCTTGTGGCGGACCACTCCGAAATTATTCCAAGTTAAGTACCCCGGGACCACTAATCAAGTAGTCAGGCACTTAATCCGGAATAAGCTGGAGCGCCGTCGGATTAAACCCGATTTAACCACGTACTTTACTCGATCGAAACAACAGGCAAGCCCACACGAAGGTGAGTTCCAGAGATTACAACATTCCACAAATTTAACATACATAAATAGTATCTCGAAGTTATTACATACCAAGTTCGAAATTTAAATCAGAGTATCAAGTTCATTGCAGCGGAAATAAATAGTTCAATGCAGAGGAAA
This sequence comes from Digitaria exilis, assembly GCA_015342445.1. Taxonomy (NCBI): domain Eukaryota; kingdom Viridiplantae; phylum Streptophyta; class Magnoliopsida; order Poales; family Poaceae; genus Digitaria; species Digitaria exilis. The sequence continues at coordinate 199,057 of JACEFO010002620.1, read as the reverse complement.
GATAAACTAACGACGATACAACGTAACACCATGATGAAGCCTGCCACGGTGCTACTCCTCACGTTCCTCGGCAGAGAACGGAACCCACTCGATGTGCCATCCAGGGGGAACCTGGGTAGGCCAAGTCATGGCATCGACTGCCACATCCAACACTGTACCTGTAATAAAAGCCACAAGCAAGGCTGAGTATACTAATACTCAGCAAGGCTTACCCGTCGGGTGAAAACTACATCACCGACATCTAGACATGAGAGGCTTTTGGCTGGTGGGTTTGTTTGCCAAAAAGCAACTAAGAGTAGATCCTTGCTTTCATAATTTTAGCATCATATTCTAGTAGATTTTACTAATCTAGATTAGCATCCTCTCTAAGCATACAAGTGGTGCAATACAATTTAATTCATACAACAAGTTCATCAATCTCATAGTTCCACTTGTTACTCAATGCAGCAAGGCGGTCAAGCAGTCTCATTAACCGCGAGAAGCGGACAGTTCGAACCGAATTTTGCTACCTGGCCAGGGGAAACCCAACACACACGGATAATGCTCGCTATAAAAGGTACAAGCACTTCCCAACCTTTCCCATCGATCCACAATTCGGATCCGAATCCACCTTCCTTAGGATAGAGGTTTACTGCTTCACTCACAGTCTCACGCATATATCCACAAGTGTACGGCAGGGGAAACAAAGTTTCCAAGGAGAGATGGCTATCTGCCCTAGCTGCTTCAATCTGGTACCGGGCTTACCGATTCCCATATATCGGCATGCATGTGGTACGTTCAAAAACTTGACACACTCAACCACACGTTTCGACCTTAAATCCATTATCATACACGGATGGGAGATCTACATCTACCATCCCGCCCGTCCATCCTTATGATTCCAACATAAGTAAAGACAAGCAACTCCTATGTCTCGCGAGTGACAGGAAATCACTCGACTTGTAACGGACCTAAAGCAATGCCCTATCGATCCTTTCATACTAGTGTTGCAAGTCATAGGTACTAGAAATGTGCAGCTAAGGTATTCAATCAATTCCTTGAAACGTAAATGCACAAGCATAGGGAATTCATAGATGCATAAACTTTAAAGGTTAGGTTATGCTCCGGGGCTTGCCTTCTTGCGCTAGCTGGGGGTTAGCCTCCGGGTCGATTGTTCCTTCGCCGGCACCGTTCTCCGGGGTGCCTTCTCCGTCGGCAGGGATGAGATGGTAGAAACCGTCCGAAATAGCGCCTTCTACATGAGATGCATAACTTTATAGTGGCTGCCTATTGATTCCAAAACTAAGGCCTTGAAGGCCATATTCACCTAGACATACTAAAGTGTTACTTTTCCTTCACAAAATTAGACGAGGGGTGTGGAAAATTTTTATTCATCTTTGATGGTGATTGTGTACATATATAAAAGAATTTCCATTTATTATTTTGAACTTAGGGTGCTGTTCTGGAATTTTAAACCTTTCCATGTTTTATTTTAAATAATTATCAAAAAGGTCTATTCTTTTATATAACTCAATTCCACCTTAATTTCTTCTCATTTTTATTTCTCTGTTTCTGTTCATCCTTTTTATCTATAAACTTTATGACAGCTACTGGAGTATAAGAGTTAGGCTCACTCCAAAATTTAGCTAAAACTGAGCTACACAGAATTTATTAAAATTAGTACAATCTGCTGCCTAAATAATCAAGATAAATTCATATAAAATCGAAAATACATCCAAATCAGGAAATTTTCCTACCAGAGCAAGTCATGAATGCAAGGAGGGCTCTGGCCAAGTGGTGGCTCAAAATAATCCTTGGACAGTCCTCAATAAATTTCTATCCAAAAACACATATCTATTTACTTGCTAGTTTAAACAGAGCAAAAATTAAGTTTTGCATTTTTAACAGATGTGCTAACAAGTTTTTAGGCCTCTGGAGAAAAATGGTGATTTGTAGCTGCATAGATTATTTTTAATAATTTCTGGACTACAAAAAGACAGGAATCACAATTTAATTCATAACTGAAGCTACAGTCCATATTTTTAGGTCCCCTTTGGAAACAAGGTGTCCAAAGTCACTGCAAACAACATATCCAAAGCTCAGCCCTAGCGGAGCTCTGGATTTGAAATGGTGCACAAGTTTCTAAATTTACAGTTTGAATTTTAGTTCAAAAATGGTTCACCAAAAGCATATACATGCTTAAATGAGATTGGAGTTTACAATCTCAAGAGTCCAGGGAGTATTTTTGTGCATTTTTCTTATTTTTGTACGATTTTTAGCTGATTTTACAAGATTCAGGAAAAATAGATCTAGGTTTAAGAATCTTTTTACGCTGGAGACCCTAGAACTTTTAAAACTTCGCGAACAGGTCCCTGACTTTTGCGCAGAGGACCCTGGAAAAACGAAGACGATGAAGAAAGGTCCTCGGCTCGTCGCCGGAGTTGCGCCGGCCAAACGACGGCGAGCTAGGGTCGGGGAAGTGGGGGAAAAGAACCAGGGGCTCACCACGAGTCGATTAGTGGCGGTTGGGAGGCCGGGGGAAGCTCGGAAAATGGCCGGCGGCGATGCAGTGGTGGCGCGGCCGCCGCGGCTTCTACGCCGGTGAGGTCGGTGGCGCTCTCCAAGGTTGAAGGGGCTCTAGAGCATCAGTGGAGCTCGGGGAAGCTGTTGGCGTGCTCGGTTGACCTCGGGGACGGCTCGAAGTAGGGGCTCGACGTGAGGGTGCTCCGGCGGTCGAAAAATGGAGATTTGGGGGAAATCTCGATTTCTCGCCGGAGAAGCGATGATAGCTCGAGAGGAGTGGGGGAATGGGAGGCTAGTGAAGGGGTCTAGCTTTGTGCGCGAGGAATTTGGGAATGGTGGAGAGTGTAGGGCGAATTTCGCTTCGAAGCTCGGCTCGGTCCGCGCGGCGCGAGGTTGAAGACGATGGGAGCGAGAGCGAGGAGAGGGAGAAAGGCTGGGCGCTAGCTGAGGGAAGGAATGAGACTGCTCGGTGGAGTGTTTGGGTGAGCCAGAAGGCACTGAGCGGCCTTGGTGGCGTGTGTGCGCGTGCGCGGGCTGTCGAGGTCGCCATTGATGGCGCGGTGAGCTCGGGCAGAGCGCGCGCACGGGATTGGGCGTCGAAGATCGTCGCGTGAGGGAGTGGAAGATCTTCTGCAGGGTCCTTGGCGCGGAGCGGGACGGAATCTGTCGCGGAGCGGCTTGCGCGACGCGCGCGCGCGGCCACGGCGGCGCTCCGACCGCCATGATGGCGTTCGCGCGGCGCGAGGCGAGGCGGCCTGTCGACGGCGATGTGAAGGCTCGGAAGGGGCTGGACAAACGCATGACAACAAGCGCCACCCGACGCCGCAGCTCGGCCAGCTCGGCGCGGCCTCCGCCGCTCGCCGGCCACGTGGCGGCCGAGCTCCGGCCAGAGCAGGGGTGCACCAGGGCGACTGTTGGGCCCCCGTGGAGCTCCTTTGCCCCATTTGAATTTTCTCCAAAAATTTGAACTGAACATGAAAAAGTGTAAAAATAAAAGTTGGAGTTTGAGAGGTGGGACACAACTTTCTTTTTGGGGTGAACCTGAAATTTCAAATTTTTCGAGCTCAAACAACCCAAATTCAAAAAGGTGTTCAGAACTGTTTTTTCGAATTTTTGAGGGGCTAAAATGCAAAATTTTCAAAAGTTCCAAACAGTGACTAGGCCTTATCTGTGATGACAAACAACTTTTATTTTTGGAGATTTTCAAGTTTAGTACAAAATTTTTGAGATTTCAGTTGGGTGTCAAACAACCTTTGTTTTTGAATTTCAATTTGAATTTTGATGAATTTTTGAATCCTAACACCATTATTTCCCTTTTTGCACTTGTTTTAAGTGTACTTTTAATACTTTGACATCAGAGATGTCACAGCCTACCCCCCTTAAAAGGAATCTCGTCCCGAGATTCGATTAAACTTAGGAGCAAGGTGGAAAAGTACCTTTGGCTTACGAAAGAATGTCGGGGTAGTTCTTCTTAAGATAGTCTTCGGTTTCCCACGTGGCTTCATCTTCGGAGTGATGACTCCACTGAATTCTGTACATTTTAACTCCCTTCCTTCGTGTTTGTCTCTCTTTCTCATCGAGGATTTTAACGGGATGCTCGTCATAGGAGAGATCCGGTTCAACCGAGAGTTTTTCTTGTTCAACAACTTCGGTCGGAACACGAAGACACCTCTTGAGTTGGGAAACGTGGAATACGTGGTGCACGGCTGAGAGCTTCTCGGGAAGCTTCACACGGTAGCCTACCGGTCCACATTGTTGAGTAATTTCATATGGGCCGATGTAACGAGGTGCAAGTTTTCCCTTTAATCCAAATCTTTGCACACCCTTGGTCGGGGAGACCTTGAGATACACGTGGTCGCCGACTTCAAATTGAAGTGGCTTCCGCCGTTGATCGAAGTAACTCTTTTGCCGTGACTGGGCGATTCTCAAATTTTCGCGGATGATCCTAACCTTTTCTTCCGCTTCCTTTACAAGGTCAGGGCCATAGGTATACCTCTCGCCTGCCTGGGACCAACACAACGGGGTCCGACATCTTCTACCATATAAGGCTTCGAAAGGTACCATTTTAAGACTCGCTTGGTAGCTGTTGTTATAGGAGAATTTGGCCAGAGATAAAAATTTCTCCCAATTCTTCCCGTAATGGATAACACAAGCTCGAAGCATATCCTCAAGTATTTGATTTACCCTTTCCGTCTGCCCATCGGTTTGAGGGTGATATGCTGAACTACGGATCAGTTTTGTGCCTAGGGACAGTTGCAATTGTTCCCAAAAGCGTGCTACGAATTGAGTACCACGATCTGAAATTATCGTCTTGGGTACCCCATGTAGACAAACGATCCGTTCCAAATAAATCTCAACGTACCTCTTAGCGGTATAAATGGTATTGACCGAAATAAAATGTGCGGTCTTGGTAAGGCGGTCCACAATTACCCAAACGGAGTCATGCCCCTGAGGGGTTCTGGGAAGTCCAACAATGAAGTCCATGCTTATATCTTCCCACTTCCATGAGGGAATAGGTAGAGGTTGAAGCGTGCCTGCTGCCTTCAAGTGGCTAGCCTTAACCCGCTGACACGTGTCACACTCCGACACATACATGGCAATTTCTCGCTTCATCCGAGTCCACCAAAAGTTTTGTTTCAAATCTTGGTACATTTTGGTGCTACCAGGATGGATAGAAAATTTAGAGAGATGGGCCTCATCCATAATTTTCCTTCGGAGTTCCGTGTTTTTGGGCACCACGATGCGATGTCGAAACCACATCACTCCCTGCCCATCTAACCAGAAACACTTGTATTTTTCCTTCACCTTCTCTTTTGACAATTTCCTTTTAAGGATTTTAATCTTTGCGTCCTTTAATTGGGCTTCAACAATCTGATCGTGCAAGGTTGGTTCAACAGAAATATGGTTGAAGAACCCGTGTGGAACAATCTCTAAGTTGAGCTTTGCCATTTCATGGCACAAGGTGTCAGCATAGGACTCCACGGAAAGACAATGACAATGAGCCTTGCGGCTGAGTGCATCCGCAACCACATTAGCCTTGCCGGGGTGATAATGCACACTAAGGTCATAGTCCTTTGCTAACTCCAACCATCTTCACTGCCTCATATTCAAATGTGCCTGAGTGAAGACATATTTGAGGCTCTTGTGGTCGGTGTATATGTTGCATGGAACACCCATCAGATAGTGTCTCCACATCTTGAGAGCATGAATAACCGCTGCTAACTCTAGATCATGCGTGGGGTAGTTTTGCTCATGAGGCCGAAGTGCTCGAGAAGCATAAGCAATGACTCGGTTCTCTTGCATGAGGACGTAACCAAGTCCGGTGCCTGAAGCATCGCAATAGACGTCAGAGGGCTTGGTGCAACCGGGTTGAGCTAAAACTGGGGCTGAAGTTAAATGTTTTCTCAAAGTGTGGAAGGCTTCGTCACATTTGTCAGTCCACTCAAATTTGACTCCCTTCTTTAAGAGTTCGGTCATGGGTTTCGCAATCCGAGAGAAGTCCGGAATAAAACGGCGATAATAACCGGCTAAACCCAGAAAACTCCGAATCTCGTGGACAGAAGTAGGTGGTTGCCAATCCAGCACCTCTTGCACTTTGGTTGTATCCACGGATATACCATCCTTGGAAACCGTGTGACCTAAGAATTTCACACTCTCTAGCCAGAATTCACACATGGAGAACTTGGCATAGAGCTGATGGTCTCTCAATCTTTGAAGAACAATGCGAAGGTGCTTGGCATGCTCTTCTTCATTCTTGGAATATATAAGAATGTCGTCAATGAAAACCACCACAAACTTGTCTAGTTCTGACATGAAAACCGAATTCATGAGGTACATGAAGTAGGCTGGGGCATTGGTGAGTCCAAAAGACATAACCAAGAATTCATAAAGTCCGTAACGAGTAGAAAAGGCAGTCTTTGGAATGTCACAAGGTCGGATTTTTATTTGGTGATAGCCAGAGCGAAGGTCAATCTTAGAGAACACTCTGGCGCCAGCTAGTTGGTCAAACAGGACGTCAATACGGGGGAGTGGGTACTTGTTTTTAATAGTCACCGCATTGAGAGGCCGGTAATCGATACACATCCTCAAAGAATGGTCCTTCTTCTTCACAAAGATAGCGGGACATCCCCAAGGTGACACACTAGGACGAATGAAACCCTTGTCTAGCAATTCTTGGAGTTGAATTTTTAATTCAGCCAATTCATTGGGTGGCATTCTATATGGTCTCTTTGATATAGGTGCCGTGCCAGGTTGGAGTTCAATAACAAATTCAATGTCCCTATCCGGCGGCATCCCAGGTAAGTCATCCGGAAAAACATCGGCATACTCACATACCACCGGAATGTCCTTTAGTTGGGTTTCTACCATTGTATAAGCACAAGCATTGACACAATTCCGTTGTGGCAGATATAGCACACTAGGGCCATGTGTAGGCGAGTTTATTTCAACAACTCGTTCCGCAACATCTAGCACAACCTTATGTTGAGTCATCCAATTGGCTCCCAACACAATGTCAATCCCTTCCATACCAAGCAGAATTAAATCGGTAGGAAATACTTTACTTCCCAGCCTGATTGGAACTCTTCGGGAGACTTGGTTGGATGCTATTTTACCTCCCGCAGTTGATATCACATATGATGATTTGGTATGGTAAGATTTTAACCCACATTTTGCATGAAATCTTGTGCTTATAAAACTATGTGTTGCCCCGGAATCAAACAGTATCACAGCAGGTTGAGTGTGGATAGGGAAGGTACCAGTCATGTCTGGGGCTCCCTCGGAGGTCGGCCAGGGTGGTGTAGTTAAGCCTTCCTTGTTGGACTTGCACACGCTGCTGCTGTTTGCCCTTGTTCTGCTGATTCCCTGGGCGCTGGTTCTGTTGCTTGTTCTGCGGGCAGTCCTTGATAACTGTTACTGCCACACTTGAAGCACTGATAGCCGGCTCTAGGGCGAGCTGGCTGTTGTGCGTTCTGCCTTGGTGCTGGTTGCTGCTGCGGCGGTGGAGGGAAACGGGGCGCATTAGGCTGTGGTGGCCTAGCAACCCATCCACCTTCCTGAGGTGCCCTGGACTGTCCTTGCGGTGCAGCCGGGGGAACCAAGCGGAATCTCTGCGGCTGCGCGCTCGAGGGTCCAGCGGGAGCTTTCCTCTTCTTCTCCGCCTTGTGCACCATGTTAGCGTCTTCTTGGGCGATGGCGAGGTTCACAAGATCGCCATATGTGGCAGCACGGGTGGTAGCCAATTGAGCTTTCAACTTGGTATTGCGGCCACGTCGGAACCTCTCCAATTTCTTCTCGTTAGAGTCGGCGTGATGACCCGCGTAGGGGCACAGACCATTGAAGGCCTGGGCATATTGGAGCAACGTGCGGGTACCCTGGGTCAGAGCCAGAAATTCATTCAACTTCTGCTCTACCAAGCCGGCTGGGATATGATGAGCCTTGAACGCAGTCTTGAACTCATCCCACTCAACCACATGACCCTCTTGCTGTAGGGTCAAGTAATTCTCCCACCATAGGAGAGCTGGGCCGTGGAGCTGCTGCGCCGCGAACACTACCTTGCGGTTGGAAGTGCAAGGCGTGGCCAAGATGGTGAACTTGGATTCGATGGCTCGAATCCACGTATCGGCCTCCAAGGGTTCATCGGCTTTTGAGAATATCGACGGGTGGGTAGCCAGGAAATCCTCATATCGGGTCACTTGAGGCTGAGGGGCCCGTTGACCTCCCTGCTGTAGCATCTGCTGTTGCATCATTTGTTGTTGATGCTGCAGGTTCCGTAGGATCTCTGTTTGCGTAGCATACAACTGCTGCCACGTCGGAGGTTGCTGCGGTGGCGGAGGTGGTGGCGGTTGTTGCTGCCCCTCTGGCCCTTGCTGGTTAGCATTGGAGCCACTAGCGTCATGACCGCTGCGGGTGATTGCCATCTGCAGTAGGTACTTGTATTAGCCACATTTCATAAGCTTGCATAATGATGACAAGATAGAATGTGACAATATATTGAGTTTACTGCGTAAGAATGACATGTCAACACGCAGTTCGGAAGAAAAATCATATCTCCCAACAGGAAGCAAGTCAAATGCTCCAATTCGGTAAGTAGCTCGAAAATTTCACGCTCTACAACTTTCATGTTGGGCTCAGAATCAAATTCGGGCTGGAACTAAGCCGAAAAATTCAATCTTTAGCTCTCTGCGTTTGCTGTTTTACGGCAGGCCGAGCTGTAGTGTTTTGGTTGCCATTTTTATTTCGCTAAACTAAGGGGGTTGAAATTTGGTGAACATTTTGTTTGACAAATTCCAAACAACTTTGTAGTTCACATCACAGCCCATAAATGAATGGAAAACCCATCAATAATAAAAAACAAAGTTAGCTGCAGAATGTTTTCTACACAGCCATTACAACCTTCATCAAGTTTTGGGATCACACAACCACACCATTAAATTACATTGCCCCAAAAGATTTAAAAGGAAGCTCAACCTCATCTAGCCTATTACAACATAAAGCCAAAATTTAGGCCTAGCGGAGGAGTAAACTTGCGACTACCACTTCTAGAAGTCATCTAAGTTGTTAGCGGTAGCCTCGCTGCCCGTAGGTGATGGTGGAGCTGGAAGGGGCGGCATATCATCCTCGGTATCCATGTCGGAATCGGGGGCCTCTCCTTCTCCTTGCTCTCCTTCTTGCTCAAGAAGGTGCTGAGCATCATGGGTGGCTAACATAGCATTAGCATCCAAAGTACCGTGTACCTCCTCAAGTTCTTCTCTTGTTTGGGCTAGCTCATTTTGGACATTGTTGTGCGCGACGTGGAGGTCATTCAATTGCCTCTCCAAATCAGCAATCATGGCGTCTCTGGTGCTCACCTCAATGGACAATGAGGTCCTCTCAACCCCAATGTCACGGGCACGAGTGGACATGTCCATAGCAAGGTTGAGCATCTTGCTCTGCGACCGTCCTAAAAGTGCCTGCAAGCGGTGGTAAGCTCGGATCCACCTCATCATCAGTGCAGCTGCAGCGACGGGATTTTCCGCCATCCTCAACGGGGAGCTAAGATAGCGCCTCATCCAATGGGGATCATCCGGCTGAGTCGGTGGGAACAACCCAAGCAACTGGTGCTCCACCAAATCCTGGTTCTGAGCACAAAAAGAACTAATGCCATTCAAGGCAGCTAGCTCACAAGTCGTCTCCATGTGGTGTCCATGAACTTCCACACTCCAAGTGGGGGAGCTAGGACACGGTGGATGGCGATAAACCACCAAACGTACACGAGATCGGGTCACACCACGGTCTCGGATGAGGGTTCTCTCATATTGTGGCGGGGTAGGGTAGTCGAGCGCCTGCAAAACTGACCACAGAATGCTAGGGAAACCTTCCCATCCTAGGCAGTCTGAAAAGGAAACATCATTGGGGTAGCTGGCCAAGTCAGCGTGAGCGTCCATTCTGAACCAAAAAGAAAAGGGGCATGGGTGAGAACCGGTTAGCGCCAAAGAAAATAAAACAGATTCTGGACAGTGTAGTAAAAATTATAAAGCTCAAAATCTACAAGCTTAAAAATTCCCAAATTTGGCCAGGACATTGTTTAGGTTATTCCAAACAAGTTTCATGTTGGAGGTTTGAACATAAATTGTCATTAAGATGGTGTAAAAATTCAATTTTTATCTCACTGTTCCCAGAAATTTCCAGCAGACAGGGGGTTACCATTTTAAACATAACTCCAGTTATACTAAACCATTTTCGTTGAAATTTCTACAGCCCAAACTAGATAACATTTATCACAACTTTCATGTTGAACACTTTTTCGTTTGACAACGTTTTCAATTTTGAATTAAAGGTGCAAACAGACTGGTTTCAGCAGAATTTTGGGTTGCGATTTGAATTTCAACGGCGGTTTCGATTGGTCACGTGTTAAGGTTCAATATCATTTCGGTGAATGCAATGCATGAGCGGCCTATTCGTTCTCACCAACACACAAGCCAATAAACTTTTGGCCTACGAAGTTAGTGCCGGTGGCTAGGCAATATCCGTCTCTACCTATATTATCTGGCCGAACTTTTCTAACCGTTCAATCATACGGAACCGCGGTTAGTGTACCTGCAGAAAATTCCATTCCAGAGCATATATAATCAACCTTTCATGCCAGCACTCACGAAAGCGTCTCCATTCATTACCACCCACTATAGAGGTGGCACCCGAACGTTTAACATTGAACGGGCAATGTTCATATGTCACCAAGGCAACATATTGACAGTTTCATACGCTCATGAGATAGCGTATTGACTTTGTGCCGCCATCATATTTGCATATGATGCCGTGGTATGCTACAGCAATCGCCGTACCTTGCGCCCACCATGCTATTCTAGTTTCATACGCCATCACAGCGTATTGACTATGTGCCGCCACTATATTTTCATATAGTGCCGTGGTACGTTACAGCAATCGCCGTACCTTGCGCCCACCATTGCGTAAAGTAAATGACAGAATGAAATGTGCTGGAAGTTAGTATAATATATTATTTGCCACCTATCATATCGTGATCCCTTAACCCACATAGGCTTCACGCTCTAGGTAACATCCTTAGCGGTCCTAAGAATAACCTTCCATCGCGATGCGCGGCGGAAGTACGAGTTGGCAAGTTTTATTTCAAAAATGTTTATTTAAGGTTTGTTGCTCTCTCCGGTGCGCTGTTTCGGCTCTGATACCAGCTGTGGCGGACCACTCCGAAATTATTCCAAGTTAAGTACCCCGGGACCACTAATCAAGTAGTCAGGCACTTAATCCGGAATAAGCTGGAGCGCCGTCGGATTAAACCCGATTTAACCACGTACTTTACTCGATCGAAACAACAGGCACGCCCACACGAAGGTGAGTTCCAGAGATTACAACATTCCACAAATTTAGCATACATAAGTAGTATCTCGAAGTTATTACATACCAAGTTCGAAATTTAAATCAGAGTATCAAGTTCATTGCAGCGGAAATAAATAGTTCAATGCAGTGGAAAGATAAACTAACGACGATACAACGTAACACCATGATGAAGCCTGCCACGGTGCTACTCCTCCCGTTCCTCGGCAGAGGACAGAACCCACTCGATGTGCCATCCAGGGGGAACCTGGGTAGGCCAAGTCATGGCATCGACTGCCACATCCAACACTGTACCTGTAATAAAAGCCACAAGCAAGGCTGAGTATACTAATACTCAGCAAGGCTTACCCGTCGGGTGAAAACTACATCACCGACATCTAGACATGAGAGGCTTTTGGCTGGTGGGTTTGTTTGCCAAAAAGCAACTAAGAGTAGATCCTTGCTTTCATAATTTTAGCATCATATTCTAGTAGATTTTACCATTCTAGATTAGCATCCTCTCTAAGCATACAAGTGGTGCAATACAATTTAATTCATACAACAAGTTCATCAATCTCATAGTTCCACTTGTTACTCAATGCAGCAAGGCGGTCAAGCAGTCTCATTAACCGCGAGAAGCGGACAGTTTGAACCGAATTTTGCTACCTGGCCAGGGGAAACCCAACACACACAGATAATGCTCGCTATAAAAGGTACAAGCACTTCCCAACCTTTCCCATCGATCCACAATTCGGATCCGAATCCACCTTCCTTAGGATAGAGGTTTACTGCCTCACTCACAGTCTCACGCATATATCCACAAGTGTACATCAGGGGAAACAAAGTTTCCAAGGAGAGATGGCTATCGGCCCTAGCTGCTTCAATCTGGTACCGGGCTTACCGATTCCCATATATCGGCATGCATGTGGTACGTTCAAAAACTTGACACACTCAACCACACGTTTCGACCTTAAATCCATTATCATACACGGACGGGAGATCTACATCTACCATCCCGCCCGTCCATCCCGTCCGTGTATGATAATTGATTTAAGGTCGAAACGTGTGGTTGAGTGTGTCAAGTTTTTGAACGTACCACATGCATGCCGATATATGGGAGTCGGTAAGCCTGGTACCAGATTGAAGCAGCTAGGGCCGATAGCCATCTCTCCTTGGAAACTTTGTTTTCCCCTGCCGTACACTTGTGGATATATGCGTGAGACTGTGAGTGAAGCAGTAAACCTTTATCCTAAGGAAATGGACCCGGTTCCGAATTGTGGATCGATGGGAAAGGTTGCGAAGTGCTTGTACCTTTTATAGCAAGCATTATCCATGTGTGTTGGGTTTCCCCTGGCCAGGTAGCAAAATTCGGTTCGAACTGTCCGCTTCTCGCGGTTAATGAGACTGCTTGACCGCCTTGCTGCATTGAGTAACAAGTGAAACTATGAGATTGACGAATTTGTTCTATGAAATAAATTGTATTGCACCACTTGTATGCTTAGAGAGGATGCTAATCTAGAATGGTTAAATCTACTAGAATATGATGCTAAAACATGAAAGCAAGGACCTACTCTTAGTTGCTTTTTGGCAAACAAACCCACCAGCCAAAAGCCTCTCATGTCTAGATGTCGGTGATGTAGTTTTCACCCGACGGGTAAGCCTTGCTGAGTATTAGTATACTCAGCCTTGCTTGTGGCATTGATTTACAGGTACAATGTTGGATGTGGCAGTCGATGCTTTGACTTGGCCTACCCAGGTTCCCCCTGGATGGCACATCGAGTGGGTTCCGTCCTCTGCCGAGGAACGGTAGGAGTAGCACCATGGCAGGCTTCAGCATGGTGTTACTTGTATCGTCGTTAGATTATCTTCCGCTGCAATGAACTTAATTTCCGCTGCAAGACTTTGATACTCTGATTTAAATTCGAACTTGGTTTGTAATAACTTTGAGATACTATTTGTGTAAGTTAAATTTGTGGAATGTTGTAATCTCTGGAACCCACCTTCGTGTGGGCGTGCTGTTGTTTCGATCGAGAAAAGTACGTGGTTAATCGGGTTTAATCCGACGGCGCTCCAGCTTATTCCGGATTAAGTGCCTGACTACTCGATTAGTGGTCCCGGGGTACTTAACTTGGAATAATTTCGGAGTGGTCCACCACAGCTGGCATCAGAGCCGAAACAGCGCACCGGAGAGAGCAACAAACCTTAAATAAACATTTTGGAATAAAATTTGCCAACTCATACTCCCGCCGCGCTTTGCGATGGAAGGATATTATTAGGACCATTAAGGATGTTACCTAGAGCGTGAAGCCTATGTGGGTTAAGGGATCACGATATGATAGGTGGCAAATAGTATATTATACTGACTTCCAGCACATTTCATTCTGTCATTTACTTTACGCAATGGTGGGCGCAAGGCACGGCGATTGCTGTAGCGTACCACGGCATCATATGCAAATATGATGGCGGCACAAAGTCAACACGCTATCTCATGAGCGTATGAAACTGTCAATATGTTGCCTTGGTGACATATGAACATTGCCCGTTCAATGTTAAACGTTCGGGTGTCACCTCTATAGTGGGTGGTAATGGATGGAGACGCTTTCGTGAGTGCTGGCACGAAAGGTTGATTAAATATGCTCTGGAGTGGAATTTTCTGCAGGTACGCTAACCACGATTCCATATGTGAAACGGTTAGAAAAGTTCGGCTAGATAATATAGGTAGAGACGGATATTGCCTAGCCACCGGCACTAACTTCGTAGGCCAAAGGTTATTGGCATGTGTGTTGGTGAGAACGAATAGGCCGCTCATGCATTGCATTTCACTGAAATAATATTGAATTTTAACACGTGACCAATCGAACCGCTGTCAAAATTCAAATAACAAACCGAAATCCTGTTGAGACCAGTCTGATTGCACAAATGATTAGAAACTGAAAACGTTGTCAAACGAAAAAGTGTTCAACATGAAAGTTGTCATAAATATTATGAAGTTTATGCTGTAGAAATTTCAACAAAAATGGTTAAGTAAAACTGGAGTTATGCTTAAAATAGTAACCCCCTGTCTGCTGGAAATTTCTGGGAACAGTGAGATAAAAATTGAATTTTTACACCATCTTAACGACAGTTTCTGCTCAAACCTCCAAGATGAAACTTGTTTGGAATTACTTAACCAATGTCCTGGCCAAATCGGAGAATTTTTGAGCTTGTAGATTTCGAGTTTTATAGTTTTTACTACACTGTCTAGAATCTGTTTTGTTTTCTTTGGCGCTAACCGGTTCTCACCCTTGCCCTTTTTCCTTTTGGTTCAGAATGGACGCTCACGCTGACTTGGCCAGCTACCCCAACGACGTGTCCTTTTCAGATTGCCTAGGATGGGAAGGTTTCCCTAGCATTCTGTGGTCGGTTTTGCAGGCGCTCGACTACCCTACCCCGCCACAGTATGAGAGGACCCTCATCCGAGACCGCGGTGTGACCCGTTCTCGTGTGCGTTTGCTGGTATATCGCCACCCACCGTGTCCTAGCTCCCCCACTTGGACTGTGGAAGTTCATGGACACCACATGGAGACGACTTGCGAGCTAGCTGCCTTGAATGGCATTAGCTCTTTTGTTGCTCAGAACCAGGAGTTGGTAGAGCACCAGTTGCTGGGGTTGTTTCCACCGACTCAGCCGGATGATCCCCATTGGATGAGACGCTACCTTAGCTCCCCTTTGAGGATGGCGGAGAACCCCGTCGCTGCAGCTGCACTGATGATGAGGTGGATTCGAGCTCATCACCGTTTGCAGGCACTCCTAGGACGATCGCAGAGCGAGATGCTCAACCTTGCTATGGACATGTCCGCCCGTGCCCGTGACATTGGGGTTGAGAGGACCTCATTGTCCATTGAGGTAACCACCAGGGATGCCATGATTGCTGACTTGGAGAGGCAATTGAATGACCTCCACATCGCGCACAACAATGTCCAAAACGAGCTAGCCCAAACTAGAGATGAACTTGAGGAGGTACACGGTACTTTGGAGCATGCTAATGCTATGCTAGCCGCCCATGATGCTCAGCACCTTCTTGAGCAAGAGGGAGAGCAAGGAGAAGGAGAGGCCCCCGATTCCGACATGGACACTGAG
This sequence comes from Digitaria exilis, assembly GCA_015342445.1. NCBI lineage: Eukaryota > Viridiplantae > Streptophyta > Magnoliopsida > Poales > Poaceae > Digitaria > Digitaria exilis. The sequence continues at coordinate 183,607 of JACEFO010002620.1, read as the reverse complement.
GATGACATGCCGCCCCTTCCAGCTCCACCATCACCTATGGGCAGCGAGGCTACCGCTAACAACTTAGATGACTTCTAGAGTGGTAGTAGCAAGTTTACTCCTCCGCTAGGCCTAAATTTTGGCTTCATGTTGTAATAGGCTAGATGGAGTTGAGTTTCCTTTTAAAATCTTTTGTGGCAATGTAATTTAATGGTGTGGTTGTGTGACCCCAACAACTTGATGGAAAGTTGTAATGGCTGTGTTGAAAACATTCTGCAGCTAACCTTGTTTTAATTATTGATGGGTTTTCCATTCATTTCTGGGCTATGGTGTGAACTACAAAGTTGTTTGGAATTTGTCAAACAAAATGATCACCAAATTGCAACTCCATTGGTTAAGCGAAATAAAAATGGCAACCAAAACACTACAGATCGGCCTGCTGAAAAACAGCAAACGCAGAGAGCTAGAGATTGAATTTTTCGGCTTAGTTCCAGTCCGAATTTGATTCTGAGCCCAACATGAAAGTTGTAGAGCATGAAATTTTCGAGCTACTGACCGAATTGGAGCATTTGACTTGCTTCTTGTTGGGAGATATGATTTTTCTTCCGAACTGCTTGTTGACATGTCATTTCTGTGCAGTAAACTTCAATATATTGTCACGTTCTATCTTGTGATCCATTGTGCAAGCTTATGAAATGCGGCTAATACAAGTACCTACTGCAGATGGCAATCACCCGCAGCGGTCATGACGCTAGTGGCTCCAATGCTAACCAGCAGGGGCCAGAGGGGCAGCAACAGCCGCCACCACCTCCGCCACCGCAGCAACCTCCGACGTGGCAGCAGTTGTATGCCACGCAAACGGAAATTCTACGGAACCTGCAGCATCAACAACAAATGATGCAACAGCAGATGCTGCAGCAGGGAGGTCAACGGGCCCCTCAGCCTCAGGTCGCCCGATACGAGGATTTTCTGGCTACGCACCCGCCGATATTCTCGAGAGCCGATGAGCCCTTGGAGGCCGATACGTGGATTCGAGCCATCGAGTCCAAGTTCACCTTCCTGGCCACGCCTTGCACTTCCAGCCGCAAGGTAGTGTTCGCGGCGCAGCAACTCCGCGGCCCAGCTCTCCTATGGTGGGAGAACTACCTGGCCCTGCAGCAGGAGGGACATGTGGTTGAATGGGATGAGTTCAAGGCTGCGTTCAAGGCTCATCATATTCCGGCCGGCTTGGTAGAGCGGAAGTTGAATGAATTTCTGGCTCTGACCCAGGGTACCCGCACGGTGCTCCAATACGCCCAGGCCTTCAATGGTCTGTGCCCATATGCGGGTCATCACGCCGACTCGGACGAGAAGTTGGAGAGGTTCCGACGTGGCCTCAATACCAAATTGAAGGCTCAATTGGCCACCACCCGTGCTGCCACGTATGGCGATCTTGTGAACCTCGCCATCGCCCAAGAAGACGCTAACGTGGTGCACAAGGCGGAAAAGAAGAGGAAGACTCCCGCTGGACCCTCGAGCGCGCAGCCGCAGAGATTCCGCTTGGTTCCCCCGGCTGCACCGCAAGGACAGTCCAGGGCACCTCAGGGAGGTGGATGGGTTGCTAGGCCGCCACAGCCTAATGCGCCCCGTTTCCCTCCACCGCCGCAGCAGCAACCGGCGCCAAAGCAGAACGCACAACAGCCAGCTCGCCCTGGAGCCGGCTATCAGTGTTTCAAGTGCGGCAGTAACAGCCACTTCATCAAGGACTGCCCGCAGAACAAGCAGCAGAACCAGCGCCCGGGAAATCAGCAAAGCAAGGGCAAACAGCAGCAGCGTGTGCAGGTTCGACAAGGACGGCTCAACTACACCACTTTGGCCGACCTACCCGAGGGAGCCCCAGACATGACTGGTACCTTCCCTATCTGCACTCAACCTGCTGTGATATTGTTTGATTCCGGGGCAACACATAGTTTTATAAGCACAAGATTTCATGTGAAATGTGGATTAAAATCTTACCATACCAAATCATCATATGTGATATCAACCGCGGGAGGTAAAATTGCATCCAACCAAGTCACCCGAAAAGTTCCAATCAGGCTGGGAAGTAAAACATTTCCTACTGATTTAATTCTGCTTGGTATGGAAGGGATTGACATTGTTTTGGGAGCCAATTGGATGACTCAACATAAGGTTGTGCTAGATGTTGCGGAACGAGTTGTTGAAATAAACTCGCCTACGCATGGCCCTAGTGTGCTATATCTGCCACAACGGACTTGCGTCAATGCGTGTGCTTATACAATGGTAGAAACCCAACTAAAGGACATTCCGGTGGTATGTGAGTATGCCGATGTATTTCCGGATGACTTACCTGGGATGCCGCCGGATAGGGACATTGAATTTGTGATTGAACTCCAACCTGGCACAACACCTATATCAAAGAGACCATATAGAATGCCACCCAATGAATTGGCTGAATTAAAAATTCAACTCCAAGAACTGCTAGACAAGGGTTTCATTCGTCCAAGTGTATCACCTTGGGGATGTCCCGCTATCTTTGTGAAGAAGATGGACCATTCCTTGAGGTTGTGTATTGATTACTGGCCTCTCAATGCGGTGACTATTAAGAACAAGTACCACTCCCCCGTATTGACATCCTGTTTGACCAACCAGCTGGCGCCAGAGTGTTCTCCAAGATTGACCTTCGCTCTGGCTATCACCAAATAAAAATCAGACCTTGTGACATTCCAAAGACTGCCTTTTCTACACGTTATGGACTTTATGAGTACTTGGTCATGTCTTTTGGACTCACCAATGCCCCAGCCTACTTCATGTACCTCATGAATTCAGTTTTCATGTCAGAACTAGATAAGTTTGTGGTGGTTTTCATTGACGACATTCTCATATATTCCAAGAATGAGGAAGAGCATGCCGAGAACCTTCGCACTGTTCTTCAAAGATTGAGAGATCACCAGCTCTATGCCAAGTTCTCAAAATGTGAATTCTGGCTAGAGAGCGTGAAATTCTTAGGTCACACGGTTTCCAAGGATGGTATATCCGTGGATCCAACCAAAGTGCAAGAGGTGTTGGATTGGCAACCACCTACCTCTATTCACGAGATTCGGAGTTTTCTGGGTTTAGCCGGTTATTATCGCCGTTTTATTCCGGACTTCTCTCGGATTGCGAAACCCATGACCGAACTCTTAAAGAAGGGAGTCAAGTTTGAGTGGAATGACAAATGTGATGAATCTTTCCACACTTTGAGAAAACATTTAACTTCAGCCCTAGTTTTAGCTCAACCCGATTGCACCAAGCCCTATGACGTCTATTGTGATGCATCAGGCACCGGACTTGGCTGTGTCCTCATGCAAGAGAACCGAGTCATTGCTTATGCTTCTCGAGCACTTAGGCCTCATGAGCAAAACTACCCCACGCATGATCTTAAGTTAGCAGCGGTTATTCATGCTCTCAAGATGTGGAGACACTATCTGATGGGTGTTCCATGCAACATATACACAGACCACAAGAGCCTCAAATATGTCTTCACTCAAGCACATTTGAATATGAGACAGCGAAGATGGTTGGAGTTAGCAAAGGACTATGACCTTAGTGTCCATTATCACCCCGGCAAGGCTAATGTAGTTGCGGATGCACTAAGCCGCAAGGCTCATTGTCATTGTCTTTCCGTGGAGTCCTACGCTGACACCTTGTGTCATGAAATGGCAAAGCTCAACTTAGAGATTGTTCCACACGGGTACTTCAATCACATTTCAGTTGAACCAACCTTGCACGATCAGATTGTTGTAGCCCAATTAAATGATGCAATGATTAAAATCCTTAAAAGGAAATTGTCAAAGGAGAAGGTGAAAGAAAAGTACAAGTGTTTCCGGTTAGATGGGCAGGGAGTGATGTGGTTTGGACATCGCCTCGTGGTGCCCAAAAACGCGGAACTCCGAAGGAAAATTATGGATGAGGCCCATCTCTCCAAATTTTCTATCCATCCCGGTAGCACCAAAATGTACCAAGATTTGAAACAAAATTTTTGGTGGACTCGGATGAAGTGAGAAATTGCCGCGTATGTGTCGGAATGTGACACATGCCAGCGGGTTAAGGCTAGCCACTTGAAGGTAGCAGGCACGCTTCAACCTCTACCTATTCCCTCATGGAAGTGGGAAGATATAAGCATGGATTTCATTGTCGGTCTTCCCAGAACCCCTCAAGGGCATGACTCTATTTGGGTAATTGTGGACCGCCTTACCAAGACCGCCCATTTTATTCTGGTCAATACCATTTATACCGCTAAGAGGTACGTGGAGATTTATTTGGAACGGATCGTTTGTCTACATGGGGTACCCAAGATGATAATTTCAGATCGTGGTGCTCAGTTCGTAGCACGCTTTTGGGAACAATTGCAATTATCCCTAGGCACAAAGCTGATCCGTAGTTCAGCATATCACCCTCAGACCGATGGGCAGACGGAAAGGGTAAATCAAATACTTGAGGATATGCTTCGAGCTTGTGTTATCCATTATGGAAAGAATTGGGAGAAGTGTTTATCTCTGGCCGAATTCTCCTATAACAACAGCTACCAAGCGAGTCTTAAAATGGCACCTTTCGAAGCCTTATATGGTAGAAGATGTCGGACCCCGTTGTGTTGGTCCCAGGCAGGCAAGAGGTATACCTATGGCCCTGACCTTGTAAAGGAAGCAGAAGAAAAGGTTAGGATCATTCGTGAAAATTTGAGAACCGCCCAGTCACGGCAAAAGAGTTACTTTGATCAACGGCGGAAGCCACTTCAATTCGAAGTTGGTGATCACGTGTATCTCAAGGTCTCCCCGACCAAGGGTGTGCAAAGATTTGGGTTAAAAGGAAAGCTTGCACCTCGTTATATCGGCCCATATGAAATTACTCAACAATGTGGACCGGTAGCTTACCGTGTGAAGCTTCCCGAGAAGCTCTCAGCCGTACACGATGTATTCCATGTTTCCCAACTCAAGAGGTGTCTTCGTGTTCACCCCAAAAAGAAAGTTGTGTCCCATCTTTCAAACTCCAACTTTTATTTTCACACTTTTTCATGTTCAGTTCAAAGTTTTGGAGAAAATTCGAAAGGGAAAAAGGAGCTCCACGGACGCCAACAGTGGCCCTGGCGCGCCCCTGCTCCGGCCGGGTGCCGGCCGCCACGTGGCCGGCGAGCAGCGGAGGGAGCGCCGAGCTGGCCAGGCCGCGGCGTCGGGTGGCGCTTGTCCTCGAGTGTTTGTCCGAGCTGTCCGCGCCGTCACATCGCCGCTCGTCCGCTCGCCTCGCCTCGCGCCGCGCGAACGCCATCATGGCGGTGGAGCGCCGCCGTGGCCACGCGCGCGCGCGTCGCGCGAAGCCGCTCCGCGGCAGATCCTCTGCTCGCTCCGTGCCAAGACGCCCTGTAGAGGATCCCCCAACGTCACGCAAGGATCTCCTTCGCCCGGTCTAGTCGCTCGCGCGCTGCCCGAGCTCACGCCGCATTCATGGCGGTCTGCTCGCGCCGAGCCGTGCGTGCGCACGCTCCCGAGGCAGCACAGTGCCTCTCTCGCGTGCCCAAGCACCCCACCGAGCACCCACACCGCTTCCCCTCAGTCCTCACTTAGCCATTTCCTCTCCTCGCGCCTTGCTCCGTCGTCTTCCACCTCGCGCCGCACGGACCGAACCGAGCTTCGAGGCAAAATTCGCCCTCCACTCTCCACCATTCCCAAATTCCTCGCGCACGAAGCTAGAACCCTCCTCTAGCCTCCCATTTCCCCACTCCTCTCGAGCTATCGTCGCTTCTCCAGCGAGAAATCAAGATTTCCCCCAAATCTCGATTTTCGGCCACCGGAGCACCCTCACGTCGAGACCCTACTCCGAGCCGTCCCCGAGGTCAACCGAGCACGCCAACAGCTTCCTCGAGCTCCACTGGTGCTCTAGGACCCCTCCAACCCCGACGAGACCCACCGACCTCGCCGGCGTAGAAGCCGCGGCGGCCGCGCCGCCACTGCATCGCCGCCGTCCATCTTCCGAGCATCCCCCGGCCTCCCAACCGTCACCAATCGACTCGTGGTGAGCCACTGATGCTTTTCCCCCACTTCCCCGACCCTAACTCGCTGTCGTTTGGCCGGCGTAACTCCGGCGACGAGCCGAGGACCTTTCTTCATCGTCTTCGTTTTTTCCAGGGTTCCCAGTGTAAAAGTCAGGGACCTGTTCATGAAGTTTTGAAAGTTCTAGGGTCCCCAGCGTAAAAAGATTCTTAAACCTAGATCTAATTTTCCCGAATCTTGTAAAATCCGTTAAAAATCGTACAAAAATCAGTAAAATACACAAAAATACTCCCTGGACTCGTGAGATCGTAACCCCCAATCTCCTTTAAGCATGTATATACTTTTGGTGAACCATTTTTGAATTAAAATTCAAACTGTAAAATTTGAAACTTGTGCACCATTTCAAATCCAGAGCTCCGCTAGGGTTGATCTTTGGATATGTTGTTTGTAGTGACTTTGGACACCTTGTGTCCAAAGGGGACCTAAAAATATGGGCTGTAGCTTCAGTTATGAATTAAAATGTGTTTCCTGTCTTTTTATAGTCCAGAAATTGTTAAAAATAATCCATGCAGTGAAAAATCACCATTTTTCTCCAGAAGCCTAAAAACTTGTTAGCACATCTATTAAAAATGCCAAACTTAATTTTTGCTCTGTTTAGACTAGCAAATAAATAGATATGTGTTTTTGGATACAAATTTATTGAGGATTGTCCAAGGGTTATTTTGAGCCACCACTTGGCCAGAGCCCTCCTTCCACTCATGACTAGCTTTGGTAGGAAAATTTCCTGATGTGGATGTATTTTCAATTTTACATGAATTTATTTCATTTCTGCAGGCAGCAGATTAAATTATTTTTAATAAATTATGTGTAGCTCAAATTTAGCTAAATTTTGGAGTGAGCCTAGCTCTTATACTCCAGTAGCTGTCATAAAGTTTATAGATAAAAAGGATGAACAGAAAGTGAGAAACAAAAATGAGAAGGAATCTATGTGGAAATTGATTTATATAAAAGAATAAACCTTTTTGTTAATTAGTTAGAATAAAATAAGGAGAGTCTAAAATTTCAGAACAGCACCCTAATCTGCAAATGATAAATAGAATTCTTTTATATATGTACACAATCACCATCAAAGATGAATAGAAAATTTTCCACACCACTACTCCGTTTTGTGAAGAAAAGAGTAGTATTTAAGCATGTCTAGGTGAATATGGCCTTCAAGGCCTTAATCTTTGAATCAATAGGCAGCCAATAAGCTATGCATCTCATGTAGAAGGCGCTATTCCGGACGGCACCTACCATCTCATCCCCGCCAACGAGGAAGGAATCCTGGAGGGAGGTGCCAACGAAGTAGAAGTCAACCCGGAGGCTAACCCCCAGCTAGAGCAAGAAGGCAAGCCCCGGAGCATAACCTAACCTTTAAAGTTTATGCATCTATGAATTCCCTATGCTTGTGCATTTATGTTTCAAGGAGTTGATTGAATACCTTAGCTGCACATTCCTAATACCTATGACTTGCAACACTAGTATGAAAGGATCGATAGGGCATTGCTTTAGGTCCGTTACAAGTCGAGTGATTTCCTGTCACTCGCGAGATATAGGAGTTGCTTGTCTTTACTTATGTTGGAATCATAAGGATTGACGGGCGGGGTGATAGATGTAGATCTCCCATCCGTGTATGATAATTGATTTAAGGTCGAAACGTATGGTTGAGTGTGTCAAGTTTTTGAACGTACCACATGCATGCCGATATATGGGAATCGGTAAGCCCAGTACCAGATTGAAGCAGCTAGGGCCGATAGCCATCTCTCCTTGGAAACTTTGTTTTCCCCTGCCGTACACTTGTGGATATATGCGTGAGACTGTGAGTGAAGCAGTAAACCTCTATCCTAAGGAAGGTGGATTCGGGTCCAAATTGTGGATCGATGGGAAAGGTTGGGAAGTGCTTGTGCCTTTTATAGCAAGCATTATCCGTGTGTGTTGGGTTTCCCCTGGCCAGGTAGAAAAATTTGGTTCGAACTATCCGCTTCTCGCGGTTAATGAGACTGCTTGACCGCCTTGCTGCATTGAGTAACAAGTGGAACTATGAGATTGATGAACTTGTTGTATGAAATAAATTGTATTGCACCACTTGTATGCTTAGAGAGGATGCTAATCTAGAATGGTTAAATCTACTAGAATATGATGCTAAAACATGAAAGCAAGGACCTACTCTTAGTTGCTTTTTGGCAAACAAACCCACCAGCCAAAAGTCTCTCATGTCTAGATGTCGGTGATGTAGTTTTCACCCGACGGGTAAGCCTTGCTGAGTATTAGTATACTCAGCCTTGCTTGTGGCTTTTATTTATAGGTACAATGTTGGATGTGGCAGTCGATGCCATGACTTGGCCTACCCAGGTTCCCCCTGGATGGCACATCGAGTGGGTTCCGTCCTCTACCGAGGAACGGGAGGAGTAGCACCGTGGCAGGCTTTATCATGGTGTTACGTTGTATCGTCGTTAGATTATCTTCCGCTGCAATGAACTACCTTATTTCCGCTGCAAGAATTTTATACTCTGATTTAAATTCAAACTCGGTTTGTAATAACTCTATGTTACCCCTTTATGTATGTTCAATTTGTGGAATGTTGTAATCTCTGGAACTCACCTTCGTGTGGGCGTGCTGTTGTTTCGATCGAGAAAAGTACGTGGTTAAATCGGGTTTAATCCGACGGTGCTCCAGCTTATTCCGGATTAAGTGCCTGACTACTCGATTAGTGGTCCCGGGCTACTTAACTTCGAATAATTTCGGAGTGGTCCGCCACAGCTGGCATCAGAGCCGAAACAGCGCACCGGAGAGAGCAATAAACCTTAAGTAAAAATTTTTGAAATAAAATTTGCCAACTCGTACTTCCGCCGTGCTTTGCGATGGAAGGTTATTCTTAGGACCGCTAAGGATGTTACCTAGAGCGTGAAGCCTATGTGGGTTAAGGGATCACGATATGATAGGTGGCAAGTAATATATTATACTGACTTCCAGCACATTCATTCTGTCATTTATTTTACGCAATGGTGGGCGCAAGGTACGGCGATTGCTGTAACGTACCACGGCACTATATGAAAATATAGTGGCGGCACATAGTCAATACGCTGTGATGGCGTATGAAACTAGAATAGCAAGGTGGGTGCAAGGTACGGCGATTGCTGTAGCGTACCACGGCATCATATGCAAATATGATGGCGGCACAAAGTCAATACTCTATCTCATGGGCGTATGAAATTGTCAATATGTCGCCTTGGTGACATATGAACATTGCCCGTTCAATGTTAAACGTTCGGGTGCCACCTCTATAGTGGGTGGTAATGAATAGAGACGCTTTCGTGAGTGCTGGCATGAAAGGTTGATTATATATGCTCTGGAATGAAATTTCTGCAGGTACACTAACCGCGATTCCGTATGATTGAACGGTTAGAAAAGTTCGGCTAGATAATATAGGGAGAGACGGATATTGCCTAGCCACCGGCACTAACTTCGTAGGACAAAAGTTTATTGGCATTTGTGTTGGTGAGAACGAATAGGCCGCTCATGCATTGCATCTCACTGAAATAATGTTGAGCCTTAACACGTGACCAATCAAACCGCCGTCAAAATGAAAATCACAACCCGAAACTCTGCCGAAACCAATCTGCTTGCACCATCAATTCGAAACCGAAAACGTTGTCAAAAGAAAACGTGTTCAACATGAAAGTTGTCATAAAAGTTATGAAGTTTATGCTGTAGAAATTTCAACGAAAATGGTTCAGTAAAACTGGAGTTATGCTTAAAATGGTAACCCCCTGTCTGCTGGAAATTTCTGGGAACAGTGAGATAAAAATTGAATTTTTACACCATCTTAATTACAGTTTCTGCTCAAACCTCCAACATGAAACTTGTTTGGAATTACTTAACCAATGTCCTGGCCAAATTTGGGAAGTTTTGAGCTTGTAGATTTCGAGTTTTGTAATTTTTACTACACTGTCCAGAATCTGTTTTGTTTTCTTTGGCGCTAACCCGTTCTCACCCTTGCCCTTTTCTTTTTGGTTCAGAATGGACGCTCACGCTGACTTGGCCAGCTACCCCAACGATGTTTCCTTTTTAGATTGCCTAGGATGGGAAGGCTTCCCTAGCATTCTGTGGTCAGTTTTGCAGGCGCTCGACTACCCTACCCCGCCACAATATGAGAGAACCCTCATCCGAGACCGTGGTGTGACCCGTTCTCGTGTGCGTTTGGTGGTATATCGCCATCCACCGTGTCCTAGCTCCCCCACTTGGAGTGTGGAAGTTCATGGACACCACATGGAGACGACTTGTGAGCTAGCTGCACTGAATGGCATTAGTTCTTTTTGTGCTCAGAACCAGGACTTGGTAGAGCACCAGTTGCTTGGGTTGTTTCCACCGACTCAGCCGGATGATCCCCATTGGATGAGACGCTATCTTAGCTCCCCTTTGAGGATGGCGGAGAATCCCGTCGCTGCAGCTGCACTTATGATGAGGTGGATCCGAGCTTACCACCGCTTGCAGGTACTTTTGGGACGATCGCAGAGCGAGATGCTCAACCTTGCTATGGACATGTCCGCCCGTGCTCGTGACCTTGGGGTTGAGAGGACCTCATTGTCCATTGAGGTGACCACCAGGGATGCCATGATTGCTGATTTGGAGAGGCAATTGAATAACCTCCACCTCGCGCACAACAACGTCCAAAATGAGCTAGCCCAAACTAGAGAAGAAATTGAGGAGGTACACGGTACTTTGGAGCATGCTAATGCTATGTTAGCCGCCCATGATGCTCAGCACCTTCTTGAGCAAGAAGGAGAGCAAGGAGAAGGAGAGGCCCCCGATTCCGACATGGATACCGAGGATGACATGCCGCCCCTTCCAGGTCCACCATCATCTATGGGCAGCGAGGCTACCGCTAACAACTTAGATGATTTCTAGAAGTGGTAGTAGCAAGATTACTCCTCCGCTAGGCCTAAATTTTGGCTTCATGTTGTAATAGTCTAGATGGAGTTCAGCTCCTTTTTAAATCTTTTGAGACAAGGTAAATTAATGGTGTGGTTGTGTGATCCCAAAACTTGATGAAGATTGTAATGGCTGTGTAGAAAACATTCTGCAGCTAACTTTGTTTTTATTATTGATGGGTTTTCCATTCATTTCTGGGCTGTGACGTGAACTACAAAGTTGTTTGGAATTTGTCAAACGAAATGTTCACCAAATTTCAACCCCATTGGTTAAGCGAGATAAAAATGGTAACCAAAACACTACAGCTCGGCCTGCTGTAAAACAGCAAACGCAGAGAGCTAAAGATTGAATTTTTCGGCTTAGTTCCAGCCCGAATTTGAATCTGAGCCAAACATGAAAGTTGTAGAGCATGAAAGTTTCGAGCTACTGACCGAATTGGAGCATTTGACTTGCTTCCTGTTGGGAGATATGATTTTTCTTCCGAACTGCGTGTTGACATGTCATTCTTACGCAGTAAACTTCAATATATTGTCACGTTCTATCTTGTCATCATTATGCAAGCTTATGAAATGTGCCTAATACAAGTACCTACTACAGATGGCGATCACCCGCAGCGGTCATGACGCTAGTGGCTCCAATGCTAACCAGCAAGGGCCAGAGGGGCAGCAGCAGCCGCCACCACCTCCGCCACCGCAGCAACCTCCGACGTGGCAGCAGTTGTATGCTACGCAAACGGAGATCCTACGGAACCTGCAGCATCAGCAACAATTGATGCAACAACAGATGCTACAGCAGGGAGGTCAACGGGCCCCTCAGCCTCAAGTGGCCCGATATGAGGATTTTCTGGCTACACACCCGCCGATATTCTCTAGAGCCGATGAGCCCCTGGAGGCCGATACGTGGATTCGAGCCATCGAATCCAAGTTCACCATCTTGGCCACGCCTTGCACTTCCAACCGCAAGGTAGTGTTCGCGGCGCAGCAGCTCCGCGGCCCAGCTCTCCTATGGTGGGAGAACTACCTGGCCCTGCAGCAAGAGGGTCATGTGGTTGAATGGGATGAGTTCAAGACTGCGTTCAAGGCTCATCATATTCCTGCCGGCTTGATAGAGCGGAAGTTGAACGAATTTCTGGCTCTGACCTAGGGTACCCGCACGGTGCTCCAATACGCCCAAGCCTTCAATGGTCTGTGCCCATATGCGGGTCATCACGCCGACTCTGACGAGAAGAAGTTTGAGAGGCCTGAGAACTTGTTAGCACATCTGTTAAAAATACAAAACTTAATTTTTGCCCTGTTTAGACTAGCAAATAAATAGATATGTGTTTTCGGATAGAAATTTGTTGAGGACTGTCCAAGGGTTATTTTGAGCCACCACTTGGCCAGAGCCCTCCTTACACTCATGAGTAGCTCTGGTAGGAAAATTTCCTGATTTGGATGTATTCTCAATTTTATATGAATTTATCTTGTTTCTTTAAGCAGCAGTTTGTACTATTTTTAACAAATTCTGTGTAGCTCAGTTTTAGCCAAATTTTGGAGTGAGCCTAACTCTTATACTCCAGTAGCTGTCATAAAATTTGTAGATAAAAAGGATGAACAGAAACCGAGAAACAAAAATGAGAAGAAACTAAGGTGGAATTAAGTTATAAAAAGGAAATAGACCTTTTTGATAATTAAATAAAATTAAACATGGAAAGTCTAAAATTCCAGAACTGCACCCAAACCTCAAAATAATAAATGGGAATTCTTTTATATGTGTACACAATCACCATTATAGATGCGTAAAATTTTCCACACCCCTCCTCTAATTTTGAGAAGGAGAAAGTAGTACATTAGCATGTCTAGGTGAATATGGCCTTCAAGGCCTTAGTTTTGGATCAACTAGGCAGCCGCTATAAAGTTATGTATCTCATGTAGAAGGCGCTGTTGCGGACGGCCTCTATCATCTCATCCCCGCCGACGGAGAAGGCATCCCGGAGAACGGTGCCAACGAAGGAACAGTCGACCCGGAGGCCCGGTACCAGATTGAAGCAGCTAGGGCCGATAGCCATCTCTCCTTGGAAACTTTTGTTTCCCCTGCCGTACACTTGTGGATATATGCGTGATGCTGTGAGTGAAGCAGTAAACCTTTATCCTAAGGAAGTGGACCCGGTTCCGAATTGTGGATTGATGGGAAAGGTTGGGAAGTGCTTGTACCTTTTATAGCAAGCATTGTGGGTGTGCTTGTTGTTTTGACCGAGAAAGTACATGGTTAAATCGGGTTTAATCCGACGGCGCTCCAGCTTATTCCGGATTAAGTGTCTGACTACTCGATTAGTGGTCCAGGGGTACTTAACTTGGAATAATTTCGGAGTGGTCCGCCACAATTCACTCGGGAGATCTCGCAGATCAACACCCGGCTTAGTGAGCTCTACCAGCAGCAGCAGATGAACCAGGACATGGCACACAACACGGATCTCATGTAGCAGAACTGGGCGATGGCGACATCCATGCACTACGACATCTCATCCATCTTCCAGCGCATGGATCTCAACCCCAACCAGCAGAACCCCGACCAGTCAGACTACTGAGCTTCATCGAAGCTTGGGGGAGGTATCACAGGTAGGTTATCTGTCGTTCCTTTGTCGTTTAATTTCTTGAAATGCCATGACATGCTTTAGAATTTTATTAATAATAATAAAAGGAAGAGAATTCTCCAAGTAATTTGTACATGGAAGTTTTGCAAGTTCTTTTTTTGGACATGATGAATAGTTGCTGTGTTTATCCTTTACACGTGCCTCGTACATAACCCTTTACTCTCTTAGTACTTGAGTTCGTTGGCATGTGGCGTTCCCCTATGTTTCATTATAGTGGGAGCATAAGCAATAGTTGTCAAAGTCTAGTTGTTGGGAATATTGATATGGTTTGAACTAGAGTAAGAATGCATGCTCAATAAGGAACCTCTCGGGAGTAGAATAGTTCATGGAAAATACCCCGATGGATGATTGACCCACCAGAGCCATATATGCAAAATTTTATTCTAGCCACCATATGCAGTCTTGTGTTACTTTGAGATTTGTCGAGCGGTGTGTTCTCGTGAAGGAAATGCTTATCATCTACCTACTCTTTCTCCTTCGCGTAACCATTGTCTGCTAGCCTCAAACTGTCCGGCATGTTGATTTATCACTCCGAGTATTAACATCCACCTTCGCCGGACAACACATTTCACCAACCAGCCCAAAATCTCCACTGTGTATCTATTCTACCCATGATTCAAGAGAAATGAGAAAGAAGATCTACAAAAAGAGTACAATATGAGCCTAAGAATTAAGCAATCTTTCCATGTGTGAGTCCATTCTCTCCTCTTCCCCTGAACATTAAATTCCAAGGATGGGAATTTGATGAGCACTACTTCTCGAGAATCACCATTCGGCTTGTCAACAAAGGTAACCAAGGTATGCTTCTTTTTCCCTACCCAAAGCTCCAGATATCGGCCATTATAGTAGGAGTCATGGTCGGTTCGACCAAGGTGAGGATTTATACACTTGAGTGACTCGGGACTACCATCGGGAATATTTACCATCTTTGTGAAAATTATCTCAACGAGGAGGAACCTAAACAGCTGCAGGAAGCTTCGGTGATGATCGTTCAGTTTTCCAACTGCCTATGACAAAGACGAAAAGCAATAAGCCCCACAGATGAGCAAAGGTAAGAATTGATTATGTGCCAATTAATTCAATCTACTTTGTCAGAGTTTAGGTTTATGCACAGGGTACTTGTAGGGGGTATGTATTGACGCAACTCCTGATCCACCGAGCCTAAGTTTTAGCTTTGCTCGAGGACGAGCAAAGGGATAAGCTTGGGGGTGTGTTGACGGCCATTATGACACCTTGTGACCGTCAACATTTCGGACAAAATGAGAACTTTGCACAATGTTCCATGTATATTTTGCTTATATTTAACAAATTCCACAAGTTTTGGTGAAGTTGTGAATGCAGGGACACGTGGCAGAAAATAGGACAAAAATGGGCAAAAAGCCTGGCCGACCGGCCATGTGCTGACCGGCCGGCCAGACATCTCGGCCAAATGACAAGTCACTGATCCAGGAGCAAACTAGCACACATGCAAAGCATCCAAGCCATTCATCCCCGTTGAAATTTACGATACCCTGGAATACTCCAAGGTGAAATGCTACACGGTCATTCTGTGCGCTTGCAGAATATTTTATTCTATAGGGCAAGAGTTTCCCACTGGCTTTCTAACGGCACAATTCCAGTGACGTTAAGAAGTGCCAACAGTACCCATGGACCACTAATCAAGCAGTCAGGCACTTAATCCGGAATAAGCTGGAGCGCCGTCGGATTATACCCGATTAACCACGTACTTTCACGATCGAAACAACACGCGCGCCCACACAGAGGTGAGTCCCAGAAATTACAACATTCCACAATTCACCATACATAAATAGTATCATAAAGTTATTACAAACCAAGTTCGAATTTCAAATCAGAGTACGAGAGTTCATTGCAATGGAATATTAAAACTACCGACGATACATAGCAACACCACGATGAAGCCGACCATGGTGCTACTCCTCCCCATCCTCGGAAGAGGACGGAACCCACTCGACATGCCAGCTAGGAGGAACCTGGGTAGGCCAAGTGATGGAATCGACTGCCACATCCATAACAGTACCTGAAATAATAGCCACAAGCAAGGCTGAGTATACTAATACTGAGCAAGGCTTACTCGTCGGGTGAAAACTACATCACCGACATCTAGACATGAGAGGTTTTGGCTAGTGGGTTTGTTTGCCAAAAAGCAACTACGAGTGAATCCTTATTTCCATGATTTTAGCATCAAATTCTAGTAGGGTTAACCATTCTAGATTAACATCCTCTCTAAGCATACAAGTGGTGCAATACAATTTAGTACATACAAGTTCATCATCCTCATAGTTCCACTTGTTACTCAATGCAGCACAGCGGTCAAGCAGTCTCATTAACCGCGAGAAGCGGACAGTTCGAACCGAATTTTGCTACCTGGCCAGGGGAAACCCAACACACACAGACAATGCTTGCTATAAAAGGCACAAGCACTTTCCAACCTTTCCCATCAATCCACAATTCGGCGCCGGGTCCATTCCCTTAGGATAAAGGTTTACCGCTTCACTCACGGCATCACGCATATATCCACATGTGTACAGCAAGGAAAACAAAATGTTTCCAAGGAGAGATGGCTATCGGTCCTAGCTGCTTCAATCCGGTACCGGGCTTACCGATTCCCTTAGGTCGGCATGCATGTGGTACGTTCAAAAACTTGACACATAGAACCACACGTTTCGACCTTAATCCAATTATCATACACGGACGGGAGATCTACACATACCATCCCGCCCGTCAATCCTTATGATTCTAACATAAGTAAAGACAAGCAACTCCTATATCTCGCGAGTGTCAGGAAATCACTCGACTTGTAACGTTTCCTAAAGGCATTGCTCTACCGATCCTATCATACTAGTATTTCAAGACATAGGTACTAGAATCATGCAACTAATGTATTCATACAATACCTAGAACGTAAATGCACAAGCATTATAAATACATAGTTGCACGAATTAAAAGTTAGGTCATGCTCCGGGGCTTGCCTTCTTGAGCTAGCTGACTGTCAGGCTCCGAGTCGATCACGATGACGTTGGCACCACCCTCGGGGACTTCTTCTTCGTTGACGGGGACGAGGTTGTAGGTACCGTCAGCGAGAGCGCCTTCTACATGAGATGCACAACTTTAATGCGGCTGCCTATGTGATCTAAGAACAAGGCCTCGAAGGCCATATTCACCTAGACATTTTAGTGAACTATTTTCTTCCTCACAAAAATTAGAGAAGGTGTGTGGAAATTTTTATGTATTTATGATGGTGATTGTGTACACATATAAAACAATTCAAATTATTATTTTTAAGCAAGGGTGCAGTTCTGGAATTTTAGACTTCACATGCTACGTATTTAATTAATTATCCAAAGTGTTCTATTTCTTTTTATAAAACTCAATTTTATTCTAGCTTCTTCTCATTTTTGTTTCTCTGTTTCTGTGCATCCTTTTTATCCAGAAACTTTATGACAGCTACTGGAGTATAAGAGTTAGGCTCACTCCAAAATTTAGCTAAAACTGAGCTACACAGAATTTATTAAAAAAAATGGAACAAGTTGCTGTCCCAGAAAAAAAGATTAATTCATATAAAATCGAAACTACTTCCAAAACAGGAGATTTCTTTACCAGAGCTATGCATGAGTGAAAGAGAGGCTCTGACCAAGTGGTGGCTAAAAATAACACTTGGACAGCCCTCAATAATTTTCTATCCGAAAACTAACATCTATTCATTTGGGAGCCTAAATAGGGTCCAAATTAGATTTAGCATTTTTACCAAATGTTCTAATAAGTTCCTAGACCTCTGGTGAAAGATGGTGATTTTTGGCTGTATGAATTATTTTTAATAATTGCAGAACTAAACTAAAACAGGAATCACAAAATAAATCATATCTGAAGCTACAGTCCATATTTTTAGGTCTCCTTTGGATACAAGGCGTCTAAAGGTATCACAAACAACATATCCAAAGTTCAGCTCTAGAAGAGCTCAGGATTAGAAATGGTGCACAAGATTCTAAAAACTGAGTTTGAATTTTAATTCAAAAACCATTCATCAAAAGTGTATGCATGCCAACATTAGATTTTTGAGCATTTTTGAGCATTTTTCTGATTTTTCTACGATTTTTAGTGGATTTTACAAGATTTCGGGAAAATGAACTAAACCTTAAGAATCTTTTTATGCCGTGACCCTTGAAATTTTTGAAACGTCGCAAATAGGCCCCTAGATTCTTTCACTGGGAACCCTGCGGAAAGGAAGAAGATGAAGATGTGCCGTCGGCTCGTCGGCGGCATTGCGCCGGCCAAACGATGGTGGGAGGAGGTCGGAGAGGTGGGGGAAAAGAACGAGCAGCTCACCACAAGTCGAATGGTGGAGGTTGGGAGGCCGGAGGAGGCTCGGAGGTCGCCGGCGACGGAGCAGTGGTGGTGCGGCCACCGTGGCTTCAACTCCGGCGAGGTCAGTGGCTTTCACCGGGGTTGGAGGGGCTCGGGAGCATGAGTGGGACATGGCAAAGACGTTAGGATGCTCGGTTGGCGTCGGGGATGGCTCGACGTGGAGGTGCTCCGGCGGCGGGAAATGGGGATTTTGGGGGAAATCCCGATTTCTCGCCGGAGAGTTGAGGGAAGCTCGAGTGAAGTGGGGGAAAAGGAAGCTAAGGAAGTGGTCTAGCTCTGAGTTCGGGGAATTTGGAAATGGTGGAGGGACGGGGGTGAATTTGCTCCGACGCTCGAGCTCGGTTCTCGCGGCCAAAGGTTGAAGACGAGGCTCGGGAGCGTGGGGGAGAGGGAATGACTGTGGCGTGAGTGAAGGCAAGGGTCAGAGGTCACTTGGCGAAGCAAATGAGCACTCTAGAGCTGGTTGGGGCGGTTGTGGACGTGCGTGTGCGTGCTCGAGCCATCAGGGTCTCCATCAGTGCGCCTGTGAGCTCGGGCAGCGCGCGTGAAGCGGTTGGGCGTCGAGGATCGTGGCGTGAGCGAGGAGAGATATGCTGCAGAGGGGGCCTGGCGTGTAGCGGGAGGGAATCACCTGCGGGTCAGCTCAGCGTGGCGCACGCGGCTGCGGCCGGTGGCCGAGCTCTGCTCGCCATCATGGCGCTCCGTGCTGCGCGAGGCTGCTAGGGCGCTGTAGCGCGCGAGGTGATGGAACGGCGAGCCAGACGCCCGCGCGAGGACAAGAGCAAGAGGCCGCCGCGGCTTGGCCGGCCACGTGGCGGCCACTGCCGGCCTGCGCAGAGCGCGCCAGGGCGAGCTGGCAGGCGCCCGTGGAGCTCCTCTTTTCTCTGTAGATTTTCTCCAAAAATTTGAACTGAACATTCAAATGTGCAAAAATAAAAGTTGGAGTTTGAGATGTGGGACACAACTTTCTTTTTGGGGTGAACCTGAAATTTCAAATTTTTCAAGCTCAAACAGGTCATTTTTGAACAGGCGTTCAGCATGGTTTTTTTGAGTTTTTGAGGGGCTTAATTGCAAAATTTGAAAAAGTTCCCAACAGTGACTAGGCCCTATTTGGGATGACAAACAACTTTTTTTTTGGAGATTTTTACGTTTAGTACAAAATTCTTGAGATTTTAGTTGGGTATCAAAAAGGCCTTTTTGAAATTCAAATTTCAAATTTAAATTCAAATCAAGTGTGCTACAACCAATGCTTACCTTTGATCCTGTTTTTAGTGTGTTTTTAAGGTGCTAATTTCAGGGATGTCACAGCCTACCCCCCTTAAAAGGAATCTCGCCCCGAGATTCGATTGTGCTTAGGGACAAGGTAGGAAAAGGTACCTTGGTCTTAGGAAGGATGTCGGGGAAATTCTTTTCGAGATAGTCTTCGGTTTCCCACGTGGCTTCATCCTTGGAGTGATGACTCCACTGAATTTTATACATTTTAACTTCTCTCCTTTGGGTCTTTCTCTCCTTCTCATCGAGGATCTTGGTAGGATGTTCATCATAAGAAAGATCCGGTTCAACCGAGAGTTCTTCTTGCTCAACAACCTCGGTCGGAACGCGAAGACATTTCTTGAGTTGGGAGACATGGAATACATTGTGCACGGCGGAGAGCTTCTCGGGAAGCTTCACATGGTACGGTACCGGTCCACATTGTTGAGTGATTTCATATGGGCCAATGTAGTGAGGTGCAAGTTTTCCTTTCAATCCAAACCTTTGCACACCCTTGGTCGTGGAGACCTTGAGATACACATGATCGCCGGCTTCAAACTGAAGTGGCCTCCGTCTTTGATCAAAGTAACTCTTTTGCCGCGATTGTGCGGTCCTCAAGTTTTGATGGATGATCCTAACCTTTTCTTCCGCTTCCTTAACAAGGTCAGGGCCATATGTGTACCTCTCGCCTGCCTAGGACCAACACAATGGTGTCCGGCATCTTCTACCATACAAGGCTTCGAAGGGTGGCATTTTAAGACTTGCTTGGTAGCTGTTGTTATAAGAGAATTCAGCAAGAGATAGACATTTCTCCCAATTCTTCCCATAATGGATAACACAAGCTCGAAGCATATCTTCAAGGATTTGATTTACCCTTTCCGTCTGCCCATCGTTTGTCTATATGGAGTACCACGATCTGAAATTATCGTCTTAGGTACCCCATGTAGACAAACGATCCGTTCCAAATAGATTTCAGCGTACCTCCTAGCGGCATAAGCGGTATTAACCGAAATAAAATATGCGGTCTTGGTGAGGCGGTCCACAATTACCCAAATGGAGTCATGCCCTTGAGGGGTCCTGGGAAGTCCAACAATGAAGTCCATGCTTATATCTTCCCACTTCCATGAGGGAATAGGTAGAGGCTGAAGAGTGCATACTACCTTCAAGTGGCTAGCCTTGACCCGCTGATACGTATCACATTCCGACACATACGTGACAATCTCCCGCTTCATCCTAGTCCACCAAAAGTTTTGTTTCAGATCTTGGTACATTTTGGTGCTACCGGGATGGATAGAAAATTTGGAGAGATGAGCTTCATCCATAATTTTCCTTTGGAGTTCAGTGTTCTTGGGCACCACTATCCGATGTCCAAACCACATCACTCCCTGCCCATCTAGCCGGAAACATTTATATTTTTCCTTCACCTTCTCTTTTGCCAATTTTCTCTTGAGGATTTTAATCTTTGCATCATTTAATTGGGCTTCAACAATCTGATCGTGCAAGGTTGGTTCGACAGAGATATGGTTGAAATATCCGTGAGGAACAATCTCCAAGTTGAGCTTTGCCATTTCATGGCACAAGGTGTCAGCGTAGGACTCCACGGAAAGGCAGTGACAGCGAGCCTTGTGGCTTAGTGCATCCGCAACCACATTAGCCTTCCCGGGGTGATAATGCACACTAAGGTCATAATCCTTCGCTAACTCCAACCATCTCCGCTGCCTCATATTCAAGTGTGCCTGAGTGAAAACGTATTTGAGGCTTTTGTGATCAGTGTATATGTTGCATGGAACACCCATCAGGTAGTGTCTCCATATCTTGAGAGCATGAATGACCGCTGCTAACTCAAGATCATGGGTAGGGTAGTTTTGCTCATGAGGCCGGAGTGCTCGAGAAGCATAAGCAATGACTCGGTTCTCTTTCATAAGAACGCAGCCAAGTCCGGTGCCTGAAGCATCGCAATAGACATCATAGGGCTTGGTGCTGTCGGGTTGAGCCAAAACTAGGGCTGAAATCAAATGTTTTCGCAAAGTGTGGAAAGCTTCTTAACATTTGTCACTCCACTCATATTTGACTCCCTTCTTTAAGTGTTCGGTCATAGGTTTAGCAATCCGAGAGAAATCCGGAATGAAGCGGCGATAGTAACCGGCTAAACCCAGAAAACTCCGAATCTCATGGACAGAGGTAGGTGGTTGCCAATCCATCACCTCTTGCACCTTGGTTGGATTCACGGATATACCATCCTTGGAAACTGTGTGACCCAAGAATTTCACACTTGCAAGCCAGAATTCACATTTAGAGAACTTGGCGTAGAGTTGATGGTCTCTCAATCTTTGAAGAACAATGCGAAGGTGCTCGGCATGCTCTTCCTCATTCTTGGAATATATGAGGATGTCATCAATGAAAACCACCACGAACTTGTCAAGTTCGGACATGAATACTGAATTCATGAGATACATGAAGTAGGCTGGGGCATTAGTGAGCCCAAATGTCATGACCAAGAATTCATAAAGTCCGTACCGGGTGGAAAAGGCAGTCTTCGGAATGTCACAAGGTCGAATCTTTATTTGGTGATAGCCAGAGCGAAGATCAATCTTCGAGAACACTCTGGCGCCAGCTAGTTGGTCAAAAAGGACATCAATGCGGGGAAGTGGATACTTATTCTTGATGGTCACCGCATTGAGAGACCGGTAATCAATACACAACCTCAAAGAATGATCCTTCTTCTTCACAAAGATAGCTAGGCAACCCCACGGTGACACACTAGGATGGATGAAACCCTTGTCTAGCAGTTCTTGGAGTTGAATTTTTAATTCAGCCAATTCATTGGGTGGCATCCTATAGGGTCTCTTTGATATAGGTGCTGTGCCAGGTTGGAGTTCAATCACAAATTCAATGTCCCTATCCGGCGGCATCCCAGGTAAGTCATCTGGAAAAACATCGGCATACTCACATACCACCGGAATGTGTTTTAGTTGTGTTTCTACCATTGTGTAAGCACAAGCATTGGCACAATTCCGTTGTGGCAGATATAGTGCACTAGGGCCATGTGTAGGCGAGTGACTTGGTTGGATGCTGTTTTACCTCCCGCTGTTGATATCACATATGCTGATTTGGTGTGATAAGATTTTAACCCGCATTTTGCATGAAATCTTGTGCTTATAAAACTATGTGTTGCCCCGGAATCAAACAATATCACAGCAGGTTGATTGTGGATAGGAAAGGTACCAGTCATATCCGGTGCTCCCTCAGGTAGGTTAGCCAAGGTGGTGTAGTTAAGCCTTCCTTGCCTGACTTGCACACGCTGCTGCTTGCCCTTGTTTTGCTGATTTCCAGGACGCTGGTTCTGTGGCTTGTTATGTGGATAGTCTTTGATGAAGTGACTGCTGCTGCCACACTTGAAGCACTGGTAGCTAGCTCCAGGACAGGACGGCTGCTGCACGTTCTGCCTCGGCGTCTGTTGCTGCTGTGGCGGTGGAGGGAAATGGGGCGCACCCTGTGTGGTGGCCTAGCAACCCATCGTCCTCCCTAAGGTGCCCTTGGCTGCCCCTGTGGTGCAGCCGGGGAAACCAGGCGGAACCTCTGTGGCTGTGCACTCGAAGGTCCAGTGGGAGCCTTTCTTTTCTTCTCAGCCCTATGCACCATGTTAGCATCTTCCTGGGCAATGGCGATGTGCACAAGTTCACCATATGTGGCAACTCGGGTGGTGGTCAGCTGGGCCTTGAGCTTGGTGTTGAGGCCACGTCGGAACCTCTCCATCTTCTTCACATCGGAGTCGGCATGATGACCCGCATATGGGCACAGACCATTGAAGGCCTGGGCGTACTGGAGCACAGTGCGGGTACCCTAAGTCAGCGCCAGAAACTCAGTCAACTTCCACTCAACCAAGCCAGCAGGAATGTGGTGGGCTTTGAAGGCATTTTTGAACTCCTCCCACTCAATCACGTGGTTCTCCTGCTGTAGGGCCAAGTAATTCTCCCACCACAGGAGAGCTGTGCCGCGGAGTTGCTGTGCTGCGAAGACCACCTTGCGGTTGGGAGTGCAAGGCGTGGCCAGAATGGAGAACTTGGATTCCATGGCTCGAATCCATGCATCAGCCTCCAAGGGCTCCTTGGCTCTGGAGAACACCGGAGGGTGTGTAGCCAAGAAGTCCTCATACCGAGCCACTTGAGCTTGAGGGGCACGTTGACCACCTTGTTGCTGCATCTGCTGCTGCATCATTTGTTGCTGATGCTATAGATTGCGGAGAATCTCCGTCTGAGTGGCATACAGCTGTTGCCACGTCGGAGGTTGCTGCGGTGGCGGAGGTGGTGGTGGTTGTTGCTGCCCTTCTGGCCCCTGCTGGTTAGCGTTGGAGCCGCTAGCATCGTGACCGCTGCGAGTGATAGCCATCTGCAGTAGGTACTTGTATTAGCCACATTTCATGAGCTTGCATAATTAAATGACAAGATAGAATTTGGCAATATAATGAAGTTTAATGCGTAAGGACAACATATCAGCAGGCAGTTTCGGAAGAAAAATCATATCTCCCAGTAGGAGTCAACTTAGATGCTCCAATTTGGTCTGTACCTCGAAAATTTCATACTCTACAACTTTAATGTTTGGCTCAGAACCAAATTCGGGCTGGAAGTAGGCCGAAAAATTCAAGTTTTAGCTCTCTGTATTTGCTGTTTTTCAGGAGGCCGAGCTGTAGTGTTTTGGTTGCCATTTTTATTTTGCTTAACCAATGGGGTTCAAATTTGGTGAGCATTTCATTTGACAAATTCTAAACAACTTTGTAGTTCACATCACTGCCCAGAAGCGATTGGAAAACACATTAACAATTAAAACAAATATAGCTGCAGAATGTTTTCAGCACAACCATCACAACCTTCATCAAGTTTTAGGGCTCACACATCCACACCAATTGAATTACATTGTTTCAAAAGATTAGAGGGGAAACTCTACTCCATCTAGCCTATTACATCATGAAGCCAAAATTTAGGCTATACGGAGGAGTAATCTCGCTACTGCAGCTCCTAGAAGTCATCTAGGTTGTTAGCGGTAGCCTCGCTACCCATGGGAGACGGTGGAGCTGGAAGGGACGGCATGTCATCCTCAGCGTCCATGTCGGAATCAGGGGCCTCTCCTTCCCCATGCTCTCTACCCTCCTCAAGAACGTGCTGAGCATCATGGGCGGCTAGCATGGCATTGGCATGCTCTAAGTCACCCTGCATGTTCTCAAGCTCATCCCTTGTTTGGGTTAGCTCGTTGTGGACATTGTTGTGTGCTATGTGGAGGTCGGTCAATTGCCTCTCCAAATCTGCAATCATGGCGTCCCTGGTGCTCACCACTATGGACAAAGAGGTCCTCTCTACCCCAAGGTCGCGGGCACGAACAGACATATCAATGGCAAGGTTGAGTGCCTCACTCTGTGACCATCCCAAAAGTGCCTGCAGCCGGTGATAAGCCCGGATCCATCTCATCAAGAGTGCAGCTGCAGCGACGGGGTTCTCCGCCATCCTCAAAGGTGAGCTGAGATAGCGCCTCATCCAATGAGCATCATCCGGCTGGGCCGGTGGAAACAGCCCAAGAAGCTGATGGTCCACAAGGTCCTGGTTCTGGGCGCAGAAGGAACTGATCCCATTGAGGGCAGCTAACTCACAAGTGGTCTCCATGTGGTGCCCATGGACTTCCGCACTCCATGTGGGGGAGCTGGGACACGGTGGGTGGCGATGCACCACCAAACGCACTCAGGATCGAGTCACACCTCGGTCACGGATGATGGTTCTCTCATATTGTGGCGGGGTTGGGTAATCGAGCGCCTGCAACACGGACCAAAGGATGCTAGGAAAACCTTCCTATCCAAGATAGTCCGAGAAAGAGATGTCATTGGGTTAGCTGGCAAGGTCAGCGTGGGCGTCCATTCTGAACAAAAAGGTCAAGTGTGAGAACCGGATAGCGCCCAAGAAATTAAAAACAGTTTCTGGACAGTGTAGTAAAAGTTATAAAACTCAACATCTATAAACTCAAAAATTCCCACATTTGGCCAGAACATTGTTTAAGTAATTTCAAACAAGTTTCATGTTGAAGGTTTGAGCAGGAACCGTCGTTAAGAAGATTTAAAAATTCAATTTTTAACTCATCATTCCCAGAAATTTCAAGCAGACAAGGGGGTTACCATTTTAAGCATAACTCTCATTCTACTGAACCAAATTTGTTGAAATTTCTACAGCCCAAACTAGATAACATTTATGACAACTTTCATGTTGAACACTTTTTCGTTTGACAAGGTTTTCAGGTTCGAATTAATGATGCAAACAGACTGTTTTCGGCAGAGTTTCAGCATAATTTCCGGTCGTTTATTCGAATTTTGATGACGGGTAGTTCAACGGTCGTGCATTAAGGTTCAATAAAATTTCAGTGAATTGCAATGCATGAGCGGCCTATTCGTTCTCACCAACACACGTGCCAATAAATTTTTGGCCTACAAAGTTAGTGCCGGTGGCTAGGCAATATCCGTCTCTCCCTATATTAACTAACCGAACTTTTCTAACCGTTCATCTTATGGAATCGTGGTTAGTGTACCTACAGAAAATTCCATTCCAGAACATATATAATCAACCTTTCGTGCCAGCACTCACGAAAGCGTTTCCATACATTACCACCCACTATAGAGGTGGCACCCGAACGTTCAACATTGAATGGGCAATGCTTCATATGTCACCAAGGCAACATATTGACAATTTCATACGCTCATGAAATAGCATATTGACTTTGTGCCGCCATCATATTTGCATATGATGCCGTGGTATGCTACAGCAATCGTCGTACCTTGAGCCCACCATGCTATTCTAGTTTCATACGCCATCACAGCGTATTGACTATGTGCCGCCACTATATTTTCATATAGTGCCGTGGTACGTTATAGCAATCGCCGTACCTTGCGCCCACCATTGCGGAAAGTAAATGACAGAATGAAATGTGCTGGGAGTCAGCATAATATATAATTAGTCACCTATCATATCGTGATCCCTTAACCCACATAGGCTTCTCGTTCTATACATAATCCTTAGCGATCCTATAGATAGCATTCCATCGCAAGTGTGAGGCGGAAGTAAGAGTTGGCAAGTTTTATTCCAAAATGTTTATTTAGGGTTTGTTGCTCTCTCTGGTGCGCATGTTTCGGCACTGATGCCAGCTCTGGCGGACCACTCCAAAATTATTCCAAGTTAAGTACCCATGGACATGTCTGTTCGTGCTCGTGACCTTGGAGTAGAGAGGACCTCTTTGTCCATAGAGGTGAGTACCAGGGACGCCATGATTGCAGATTTGGAGAGGCAATTAACCGACCTCCACATAGCACACAACAATGTCCACAACGAGCTAACCCAAACAAGGGATGAGCTTGAGTACGTGCAGGGTGTCTTGGAGCATGCCAATGCCATGCTAGCTGCCCATGATGCTAAGCACCTTCTTGAGGAGGGTGGAGAGCATGGGGAAGGAGAGGCCCCTGATTCCGACATGGACACAGAGGATGACATGCCACCCCTTCCAGCTCCACCGTCTCCCATGGGCAGCGAGGCTACAGCTAACAACCTAGACGACTTCTAGAAGCTGCAGTAGCGAGTTACTCCTCCGCTTAGCCTAAATTTTGGTTTCATGATGTAATAGGCTAGATGGAGTTTAGTTTCCCTTTAATCTTTTGGAACAGTGTAATTCATTTAGTATGGGATGTGTCAGCCCCAAAAACTTGATGAAGGTTGTAATGGTTGTGCTGAAAATATTCTGCAGCTATCTTTGTTTTAATTATTAATGTATTTTCCATTCACTTCTGTGCTGTGACTTGAACTACAAAGTTATCCGAAATTTGCCAAACGAATTGCTCACCAAATTTCAACCCCATTGGTTAAGCGAAATAAAAATGGCAACCAAAACACTACAGCTCGGCCTACTGAAAAACAGCAAAAACAGAGAACAGAAATTTGAATTTTTTCGGCCTAGTTCTAGCCTGATTTTGGTTCTGAGCCAAATATGAAAGTTGTAGAGTATGAAATTTGCGAGCTACTGACCGAATTGGAGCATCTAACTTGACTTCTACTAGGAGATATGATTTCTCTTCCGTAACTGCCTGCTGATGTGTTACCCTTACGCCGTAAACTTCATTATATTGCCACGTTCTATCTTGTCATTGATTTATGCAATCTTATGAATTGTGGCTAATACAAGTACCTACTGCAGATGGCTATCATTCGCAGCGGTCACGATGCTAACGGATCCAACGCTAACTAGCAGGGGCCGGAAGGGCAGCAGCCACCACCACCACCGCCACCGCAACAACCCCCAACGTGGCAACAGCTGTATGCCACTCAGGCGGAGATTCTCCGCAACCTGCAGCATCAGCAACAGATGATGCAGCAGCAGATGCAGCAGCAAGGTGGTCAGCATGCCCCTCCACCTCAAGTGGCCCGGTATGAGGACTTCTTGGCTACACACCCTCCGGTGTTCTCTAGAGCCGAGGAGCCCTTGGAGGCCGATGCATGGATTCGATCCATCGAATCCAAGTTCTCCATTCTGGCTACGCCTTGCACTCCCAACCGCAAGGTGGTCTTCGCGGCGCAGCAGCTCCACAGCACAACTCTCCTGTGGTGGGAGAACTACCTGGCCCTGCAGCAGGAGAACAACGTTATTGAGTGGGAGGAGTTCAAAACTGCCTTCAAAGCCCACCACATTCCTGCTGGGTTGGTCGAAAGGAAGTTGACTGAGTTCCTGGCTCTGACTCAGGGAACCAACACTGTGCTCCAGTACGCCCAGGCCTTCAATGGTCTGTGTCCATATGCGGGTCATCATGCCGACTCTGATGTGAAGAAGATGGAGAGGTTCCGACGTGGCCTCAACACCAAGCTCAAGGCCCAGCTGACCACCACACGAGTTGCCACATATGGTGAACTTGTGAACATAGCCATTGCCTAGGAAGATGCTAACATGGTGCATAAGGCTGAGAAGAAGAGGAAGGCTCTCGCTGGACCTTCGGGTGGACAGCCTCAGAGGTTCCGTCTGGTTCCCCCGGCTGCACCACAGGGATAGCCAAGGGCGTCTCAGTGAGGACGATGGGTTGCTAGGCCACCACAGCAGGGTGCGCCCCGTTTCCCTCCACCGCCGCAGCAGCAACAGGCGCTGAGGCAAAACGTGCAGCAGCCACTCCGTCCTGGCGGTGGCTACTAGTGTTTCAAGTATGGCAGCAACAGTCACTTCATCAAGGACTGCCCACAAAACAAGCCACAGAACCAGCGTCTTGGAAATCAGCAGAACAAGGGCATGCAGCAGCGTGTCCAAGTCAGGCAAGGAAGGCTTAACTACACCACCCTGGCCGACCTACCTGAGGGAGCACCGGACATGACTGGTACCTTCCCTATCCACAACCAACCTGTTGTGATATTGTTTGATTCCGGGGCAACACATAGTTTTATAAGCACAAGGTTTCATGCAAAATGTGGGTTAAAATCTTACCACACCAAATCAGCATATGTGGTATCAAAAGCGGGAGGTAAAATAGCATCTAACCAAGTCACTCGAAAAGTACCAATCAGGCTGGGTAGTAAAGTGTTTCCTACTGATTTAATTCTGCTTGGGTTGGAAGGGATTGATATTGTTTTTGGGGGCAAATTGGATGACTCAACATAAGGTTGTACTAGATGTTGCTGAAAGAGTTGTGGAAATAAACTCGCCTACACATGGCCCTAGTGCACTATATCTGCCACACCAGAATTGTGCCAATGCTTGTGCTTACACCATGGTAGAAACACAACTAAAAGACATTCCGGTGGTATGTGAGTATGCCGATGTTTTTCCGGATGACTTACCTGGGATGCCGCTTGATAGGGACATTGAATTTGTGATTGAACTTCAACCTGGCACAGCACCTATATCAAAGAGACCCTATAGAATGCCACCCAATGAATTGGCTGAATTAAAAATTCAACTCCAAGAACTGCTAGACAAGGGTTTTGTCCATCCTAGTGTGTCACCGTAGGGTTGTCCAGCTATCTTTGTGAAGAAGAAGGATCATTCCTTGAGGTTGTGTATTGACTACCGGCCTCTTAATGCGGTGACCATCAAAAACAAGTATCCACTTCCCTGCATTGATGTCCTTTTTGATCAACTAGCTGGCGCCAGAGTATTCTCTAAGATTGATCTTCGCTCTGGCTATCACCAAATAAAGATTCGACCTTGTGACATTCCCAAGACTGCCTTTTCTACCCGCTACGGACTTTATGAATTCTTGGTCATGTCATTTGGGCTCACTAATGCCCCAGCCTACTTCATGTATCTCATGAATTCGGTTTTCATGTCCGAGCTCGACAAGTTCGTGGTGGTTTTCATTGATGACATTATCATATATTCCAAGAATGAGGAAGAGCATGCCGAGCACCTTCGCATTGTTCTTCAAAGATTGAGAGACCATCAACTCTATGACAAGTTCTCAAAATGTGAATTCTAGCTAGAGAGTGTGAAATTCTTGGGTCACACGGTTTCCAAGGATGGTATATCCGTGGATCCAACCAAGGTGCAGGAGGTGATGGATTGGCAACCACCTACCTCTGTCCACGAGATTCGGAGTTTTCTGGGTCTAGCTGGTTATTACCGCCGCTTCATTCCGGATTTCTCTCGGGTTGCTAAACCCATGACCAAACTCTTAAAGAAGAGAGTCAAATTTGAGTGGAGTGGCAAATGTGAAGAAGCTTTCCACACTTTGAGAAAACATTTGATTTCAGCCCTAGTTTTGGCTCAACCCGACAGCACCAAGCCCTATGATGTCTATTGCGATGCTTCAGGCACCGGACTTGGCCGTGTTCTTATGCAAGAGAACCGAGTCATTGCTTATGCTTCCCGAGCACTCCGCCCGCATGAGCAAAATTACCCTACGCATGATCTTGAGTTAGCAGCGGTCACTCATGCTCTCAAGATTTGGAGACACTACCTGATGAGTGTTCCATGTCATGTTTACACCGATCACAAAAGTCTTAAATACGTCTTCACTTAGGCACACTTGAATATGAGGCAGCGAAGATGGTTGGAGTTAGCAAAGGACTACGACCTGAGTGTGCATTATCACCCCGGGAAGGCAAATGTGGTTGCGGATGCACTAAGCCGCAAGGCTCGCTGTCACTGCCTTTCCGTGGAGTCCTACGCTGACACCTTGTGCCATGAAATGGCAAAGCTCAACTTGGAGATTGTTCCTCAAGGATACTTCAACCATATCTCTGTCGAGCCAACTTTGCACGATCAGATTGTTGAGGCCCAATTAAATGATGCAAAGATTAAAATCCTCAAGAGAAAATTGGCAAAAGAGAAGGTAAATATAAGTGTTTCCGGCTAGATGGGCAGGGAGTGATGTGGTTTGGACATCGGATAGTGGTGCCCAAGAACACTGAACTCCGAAGGAAAATTATGAATGAAGCTCATCTCTCCAAATTTTCTATCCACCCCGGTAGCACCAAAATGTACCAAGATCTGAAACAAAACTTTTGGTGGACTAGGATGAAGCGGGAAATTGCCACGTATGTGTCGGAATGTGACACGTGTCAGCGGGCGAAGGCCAGCAGCTTGAAGGTAGCAGGCACTCTTCAACCTCTACCTATTCCCTCATGGAAGTGGGAGGATATAAGCATGGACTTCATTGTTGGACTTCCCAGAACCCCTCATGGGCATGACTCCATTTGGGTAATAGTGGACCGCCTCACAAAGACCGCACATTTTATCTCGGTCAATACCGCTTATGCCGCTAGGAGGTACGCTGAAATGTATTTGGAACGGATCGTTTGTCTACATGGGGTACCCAAGACGATAATTTCAGATCGTGGTACTCAATTTGTGGCATGCTTTTGGGAACAATTGCAACTATCCCTAGGCACAAAACTGATCCGTAGTTCAGCATATCACCCTCAAACCGATGGGCAGACGGAAAGGGTAAATCAAATACTAGAGGACATGCTTCGAGCTTTTGTTATTCATTATGGGAAAAATTGGGAGAAATGTTTATCTCTGGCCGAATTCTCTTATAACAACAGTTACCAAGCAAGTCTTAAAATGGCACCTTTCGAAGCCTTGTATGGTAGAAGATGTCGGACACCGTTGTGTTGGTCTCAGGCAGGCGAGAGATACACATACGGCCCTAACCTTGTAAAGGATGCAGAGGAAAAGGTTAGGATCATCCGTGAAAACTTGAGAACCGCGCAATCACGGCAAAAGAGTTACTTTGATCAAAGACAGAAGTCCCTTCAGCCCGAAGTCGGCAATCAAGTGTATCTCAAGGTCTCCCCGACCAAGGGTGTGCAAAGGTTTGGGTTGAAAGGAAAACTTGCACCTCGCTACATTGGCCCAACAATGTGGACCGGTAGCGTATCGTGTGAAGCTTCCCGAGAAGCTCTCCGCCGTGCACAATGTATTCCATGTCTTCCAACTCAAGAAATGTCTTCGTGTTCCGACCGAGGTTGTTGAGCAAGAAGAACTCTCGGTTGAACCGGATCTTTCTTATGATGAGCATCCCATCAAAATCCTCGATGAGAAGGAGAGACAAACACGAAGAAGAGAAGTTAAAATGTATAAAATTCAGTGGAGTCATCACTCCGAGGATGAAGCCACATGGGAAACCGAGGACTATCTTAAGAAGAACTTCCCCGACATACTTCCTAAGACCAAGGTACCTTTTTCCCTACCATGTCGTTAAGCACAATCGAATCTAGGGGCAAGATTCCTTTTAAGGGGGGTGGGCTGTGACATCCCTGATGTTAGTACTCTAAAAGCACAATCAAAACAGGATTAAGGGTAGCAATGGTGGAAGCACACAAAATTTGATCAAAATTCGAAATTTAAATTCAAACAAAGGCCTTTTTGACACCCAACTGAAATCTCAAGAATTTTGTGCTAAACTTAAAAATCTCCAAAAATAAAAGTTGTTTGCCATCACAAATAAGGCCTAGTCACTGTTGGAAACTTTTTCAAATCTTGCAGTTAAGCCCCTCAAAAACTCGAAAAACCATGCTGAATGCCTGTTCAAAAATGGCCTGTTTGAGCTTGAAAAAATTGAAATTTCAGGTTCACCCCAAAAAGAAAGTTGTGTCTCACATTTCAAACTCCAACTTTTGTATTTGCACTTTTTGAAGTGTAGTTCAAATTTTCGGAGTTAAACCCGTTGCACCGGGGATGCTCCACGAGCGTCGCGACAAGAGCCATGTCGCGGCCGGCAGTGGCCGCCAGCGGCCACCACGTGGCCGGCGCGGCGGCGACCTCGCTGAGCCGGTCAGAGCAGCGGCAGCAGCGTCCCACTTCCCCACGCACATGCCAGCGCCCACGCCTGGTCTTTTTCCACGTTCTGTCGCCGTCGTCGCGTGGCGCGCCATCATGGCGGCCGAGCTCACCATTGGCCGCGGCGGCGCACGCCGAGCCAAGCTTCACAGCAACGGATTCGAGCCCGCTTCGCACCAAACAAGCAGTGCCAGAGGATCTTCACTCGTCCACGCCACAATCTCCTTCCTGCAACCTGCGGCCGCGCTCTGCCCGAGCTGTCAAAGCCATCAATGGCGGCTCCGACAGCCCGAGCTCGCGAGCACGCCATCCCCGAGCTGCCCAGCCCTCGCTAGCTCCCCAAACCGCTGCCAAGTGACTCTCATTTCCACCCTCGCCCAGCGCCCTGCCTTTCTCCTCCACCTCGCGCTCCCTCACCCCTTCTTCCACCTCTGGCCGCCGTGAATCGAGCTCGAGCTCGTGCCGCTGCGGGCCAAAATCCCCCACACTCTCTCCATGAAACCCAATTCGACTGCACCCAAAGCTCACTCACTCTCTTAGCTAGCCCCTCGAGCCATCCCCAACCAAAACCGAGCACTACTCGCCGGGAATCGACGAGATTCTCGCCGTTGCTCCATTTCCGCCCCCGAGCTCCACCTCCACGACGAGCCCCATCTTCCGGCCATCTCCATCGCCGCCAAGTACCCCGACGAGCTCCGTCTCACTCTGGTGAAGCTTTCAAGCCACGCCGCGCCTCGTCTCGACCCCTGTAGCTGGCTATCGACGTCGCCGGAGCAAGCCGCTCCGCCGCTCACCGTCGACGAGCCTCGCCACTGCACCACCGGCCTCGAGACCTACCCCAAACAACGCGCGGTGAGCCCCTCATCATTTCCCCCAACTTTCTCCGTGCTAGTTCGCCGTTCCCTCACCGGCGTAACAACGCCGACGAGCCAAGGACCGAGTTGCGTTCCCCTTTTTTAGTTCTAGGGTCCTCTGTGTAAATTGCAGGGACTTGTTCACAAGAGTTTAAAAGGTTACGGTCCCCGGCGTAAAAGAGATTCTTAAACCTAGATCCATTTTTCTGAGACTTTGTAAAATCCACTAAAAATCGTAGAAACATTGGAAAAATGCACAAAAATACTCCCTGGACTCGTGCGGTTGTAAACTCCAATCTCATGTTAGCATGTATACACTTTTGGTGAATAGTTTTTGAATTAAAATTCAAACACAGTGTTTAGAATCTTGTGCACCATTTCAAATCCTCAGCTCTTCTGGAGCTGAACTTTGGATATGTTGCTTGTGATACCTTTAGACGCTTTGTGTCTAAAGGAGACCTAAAAATATAGACTGTAGTTTCAGTTATGATTTATTTTGTGATTCCTGTTCTAGTTTAGTTCTGCAATTATCAAAAATAATTCATGCAGTCAAAAATCACCATCTTTCACCAGAGGTCTAGGAACTTATTTGCACATGTGGTAAAAATGCTAATTTTAATTTTCGACCCTGTTTAGGCTCCCAAATAAATAGATGTTGGTTTTCGGATAGAAAATTATTGAGGGCTGGCCAAGTGTTATTTTTAGCCACCACTTGGTTAGAGCCTCTCCTTCACTAATGTATAGCTCTGGTAAAGAAATCTCCTGTTTTGGAAGTAATTTTGATTTTATATGAATTAATCCTGTTTCCTAGGACAGCAACTTGTTCTATTTTTAATAAATTCTGTGTAGCTCAGTTTTAGCTAAATGTTGGAGTGAGCCTAACTCTTATACTCCAGTAGCTGTCATAAAGTTTATGGATAAAAAGGATGAACAGAAATAGAGAAACAAAAATGAGAAGCAACTAGAGTAGAATTGAGTTTACAAAAAGAAATAGATCACTTTGTTAATTGGAGTAAATGTGGAGCATGTGAAGTCTAAAAATCCAGAACTGCACCCTTGCTTAAAAATAATAATTTGAATTGTTGTATATGTGTACACAATCACCATCATGAAGGCAAAAAAAATCTCCACACACCTTCTCTAATTTTGTGAATAAGAGAATAGTTCACTAGTATGTCTAGGTGAATATGGCCTTCAAGGCCATGCTTTTAGATCACTTAGGCAGCCACATTAAAGTTGTGCATCTCATGTAGAAGGCGCTCTCACTGACGGCACCTACAACCTTGTCCCCGTCAACGCAGAAGAAGTCCCCGAAGGTGGTGCCGACATCGTCGTGCTCGACCCGGAGCCTCACAGTGGATTAGCTCAAGAAGGCAAGCCCTGGAGCATAACCTAACTTTTAATTCATGCAACTATGACTTTATTTTGCTTGTGCATTTACGTTCTAGGTGTTGTATGAATACCCTAGTTGCATGATTCTAGTACCTATGACTTGAAATACTAACATGATAGGATCGGTAGAGCAATGCCTTTAGGAGCATTACAAGTCGAGTGATTTCCTGTCACTCACGAGATATAGGAGTTGCTTGTCTTTTCTTATGTTGGAATCATAAGGATGGACGGGCGGGATGGTATGGGTAGATCTCCCGTCCGTGTATGATAATTGGATTAAGGTCGAAACGTGTGGTTCTGTGTGTCAAGTTTTTGAACGTACCACATGCATGCCGACCTATGTGAATCGGTAAGCCTGGTACCAAATTGAAGCAGCTAGGACCGATAGCCATCTCTCCTTGGAAACATTTTGTTTCCCTTGCCGTACACATGTGGATATATGCGTGATGTCGTGAGTGAAGCGGTAAACCTTTATCCTAAGGGAATGGACCCGGCGCCGAATTGTGGATTGATGGGAAAGGTTGGGAAGTGCTTGTACCTTTTATAGCAAGCATTATCCGTGTGTGTTGGGTTTCCCCATACCAGGTAGCAAAATTCGGTTCGAACTGTCCACTTCTCACGGTTAATGAGACTGCTTGACCGTTGTGCTGCATTGAGTAACAAGTGGAACTATGAGGATGATGAACTTGTTGTATGTACTAAATTGCATTGCACCACTTGTATGCTTAGATAGGATGCTAATCTAGAATGGTTAACTCTACCAGAATTTGATGCTAAAATCATAAAAATAAGGTTCCACTCTTAGTTGCTTTTGGCAAAACCAACCCACTAGCCAAAAGCCTCTCCTGTCTAGAAGTCGGTGATTTAGTTTTCACCCGACGGGTAAGCCTTGCTGAGTATTAGCATACTCAGCCTTGCTTGTGGCTATTTATTTCAGGTACTACTTTGGATGAGGCAGTGAGTTCTGTCACTTGGCCTACCCAAGTTCCTCCTGGCTGGCATGTCGAGTGGGTTCCATCCTCTTCCGAGGATCAGGAGGAGTAGCACCATGGCCGGCTTCATCGTGGTGTTGCTATGTATCGTCGTTAGTTTAATTTCCACTGCAATGAACTCTCGTACTATGATTTGAAATTCAAACTTGGTTTGTAGTAACTTCTCGATACTATTTATGTATGTTGAATTTGTGGAATGTTGTAATTTTTGGGACTCACCTTCGTGTGGGCGCGGTGTTGTTTCGATCGTGAAAGTACGTGGTTAATCGGGTATAATCCAACGGCGCTCCAGCTTATTCTGGATTAAGTGCCTGACTGCTTGAATAGTGGTCCCGGGGTACTTAACTTGGAATAATTTCGGAGTGGTCCGCCACAAGCAGCAGCGAGTCCACGTCAGGCAGGGAAGGCTCAACTACACCACCCTGGCTGACCTACCTGAGGGAGCACCGGACATGACTGGTACTTTCCCTATCCACAACCAACCTGCTGTGATATTGTTTGATTCCGGGGCAACACATAGTTTTATAAGCATAAGGTTTAATGCAAAATGTGGGTTAAAATCATATCACACCAAATCAGCATATGTGATTGTGACATCTCTGATGTAATAATGAATAAAGCACATATGAAACAGGTTGAAAAGGGAATTATGGGTTGAAAATTTAAAAATCCATCAAAAATTCAAACTTGAATTCAAAAACAAAGGTGGTTTGACACCCAACTGAAAACTCAAGAATTTTGTACTAAACTTGAAAATCTCCAAAAATAAAAGTTGTTTGTCATCACAAATAAGGCCTAGTCACTGTTTGAACTTTTGAAAACTTTGCAGTTTAGTCCCTCAAAAACTCGAAATACAGTTCTGGGCACCTTTTTGTATTTGGGTTGTTTGAGCTCGAAAAATTTGAAATTTCAGGTTCACCCCAAAAAGAAAGTTGTGTCCCACCTCTCAAACTCCAACTTTTATTTTCACACTTTTTCAAGTTCAGTTCAAATTTTTGGAGAAAATTCAAATGTAGCAGTGGAGCTCCCCGGGGCTGCCAGCTCGGCCCTGGCGCGCTCTGCGCCTGGCCGGAGCTCGGCCGCCACGTGGCCGGCGAGCGGCGGAGGCCGCGCCGAGCTGGCCGAGCCGCGGCGTCGGGAGGCCGTTGTCCTCACGCGCTTGTCCGACTCCTTCCCGCACCGTCACATCGCCGTCGACGCGCTGCCTCGCCTCGCGTCGCAGAGCGCCATCATAGCAGTCGAGCGCCGCCGTGGCCGCGCGCTCGCGCGCGCGACGCGCAGTGCCGCCCCGCGGAAGATTCCTCTCCGCTCCGCGCCAAGACGCCCTGTAGAAGATCTCCCACTGCTCCACGCGACAATCTTTGACGCCCAGTCCCGTGCGCACGCTCTGCCCGAGCTCGCCGCGCCATCAATGGCGACCGCGACGGCCCGTGCACGCGCACACACGCCACCGAGCCCACTCAGTGCTCGCTAGCGCACCCAAACGCCTCCCCGAGCACCGCACACTCTTCCCCCTCAGTCCACACTTAGCCATTCCCTCTCACCACGCTCGCTCCCGTCGTCTTCCACCTCGGGACACCCTGAGCCGAGCTCGAGCTTCCCCGCCGCAACCTCGAATCGACCGCGAATCCCTCCACCCCTTTCCAATCCCCCGCGCGTGCAGCTCGCTCACTCACCCCGCTAGCTGCTCGAGCAATCCCCAGCTCGAATCGAGCCTCACTCGCTGCGAATCGAAACTTTTCCCCATCGCTCGGCCATTGACACCGCAAACACCACCTCCACGTCGAGCCCTATACCCCGGCCATCCCCGTCGCAGAAGAACCCCACGACGAGCTCCACCATCGTCCCGTGAAGCTCACGAGCCTTTCCGCGCACCGCCTCGACCACCGCAGACCGCCAGCGACGTCGCCGGAGCAGACCGCGCCGCCGCTCAACGTCGACGAGCCGCGCCGCTTCCCCTCCGACCGCGAGACCTACCTCAACCGACTCACGGTGAGCTCCTCTCCATTTCCCCCAACATCCCCCGAGCCAGTTCGTCGTCGTTTCGCCGGCGTGACAACGCCGACGAGCCCAAGGACTCGTCTGCGTTCCCTTTTAGTTCTAGGGCCCTTTGCGCAAAAACCAGGGACTTGTTCGTAAGGTTTTGAAAGTTCTAGGGTCCCCAGCGTAAAAAGATTCTTAAACCTAGATCTATTTTTCCCGAATCTTGTAAAATCCGTTAAACATCGTGCAAAAATCAGAAAAATGCACAAAAATACTCCCTGGACTCATGAGATTGTAAACTCCAATCTCCTTTAAGCAAGTATGTACTTTTGGTGAACCATTATTGAATTAAAATTCAAACTGTAAAATTTGAAACTTGTGCACCATTTCAAATCCAGAGCTCCGCTAGGGTTGATCTTTGGATATGTTGATTGTAGTGACTTTGGGCACCTTGTGTCCAAAGGGGACCTAAAAATATTGAGTGTAGCTTCAGTTATGAATTAAAATGTGTTTCCTGTCTTTTTGTAGTTAAAATAATCCATGCAGTGAAAAATCACCATTTTTCTCCAGAGGACTGTAAACTTGTTAGCACACCTGTTAAAAATGCAAAACTTAATTTTTTCTCTGTTTAGACTAGCAAATAAATAGTTATGTGTTTTAGGATAGAAATTTATTGAGGACTGTCCAAGGGTTATTTTGAGCCACCACTTGGCCAGAGCCCTCCTTACACTCGTGACTAGCTTTGGTAGGAAAATCTCCTGATTTGGATGAATTTTCAATTTTATATGAATTTATTTCATTTCTGCAGGCAGCTCAGTTTGATATATTTTTAATAAATTTTGTGTAGCTCAGATTTAGTTAAATTTTGGAGTGAGCTTAGCTCTTATACTCGAGTAGCTATCATAAAGTTTATAGACAAAAAGGATGAACAGAAAATGAGAAACAAAAATGAGAAGGAATCTATGTGGAAATTGATTTATATAAAAGAATAAACCTTTTTGTTAATTAGTTAGAATAAAATAAGGAGAATCTAAAATTTCAGAACAGGACCCTAATTTGCAAATAATAAATAGAATTCTTTTATATATGTACACAATCACCATCAAAGTTGTATAAAATTTTTTCACACACCCCTCCTCTAATTTTATGAAAAAGAGAATAGTACTTAAGCATGTCTAGGTTAATATGGCCTTCAAGGCCTTAATCTTGGAATCAATAGGCAGCCAATAAGTTATGCATCTCATGTAGAAGGCGCTATTCCGGACGGCACCTACCACCTCATCCCCGCTGAGGAAGAAGGAATCCCGGAGGGAGGTGCCGGCGAAGGATCGACCAACCCGGAGGCTAACCCCCAGCTAGAGCAAGAAGGCAAGCCCCGGAGCATAACCTAACCTTTACAAATTATGCATTTATGAATTCCCTACGCTTGTGCATTTACGTTTCAAGGAGTTGATTGAATACCTTAGCTGCACATTTCCTAGTACCTATGACTTGCAACACTGTATGAAAGGATCGATAGGGCATTGCTATAGGTCCGTTACAAGTCGAGTGATTTCCTGTCACTCGCGAGACATAGGAGTTGCTTGTCTTTACTTATGTTGGAATCATAAGGATTGACGGGCGGGGTGATAGATGTAGATCTCCCGTCCGTGTATGATAATGGATTTAAGGTCGAAACGTGTGGTTGAGTGTGTCAAGTTTTTGAACGTACCACATGCATGCCGATATATGGGAGTCGGTAAGCCCGGTACCAGATTGAAGCAGCTAGGGCCGATAGCCATCTCTCCTTGGAAACTTTGTTTTCCCCTGCCGTACACTTGTGGATATATGCGTGAGACTGTGAGTGAAGCAGTAAACCTTTATCCTAAGGAAGTGGACCCGGTTCCGAATTGTGGATTGATGGGAAAGGTTGGGAAGTGCTTGTACCTTTTATAGCAAGCATTATCCGTGTGTGTTGGGTTTCCCCTGGCCAGGTAGCAAATTCGGTTCGAACTGTCCGCTTCTCGCGGTTAATGAGACTGCTTGACCGCCTTGCTGCATTGAGTAACAAGTGGAACTATGAGATTGATGAATTTGTTCTATGAAATAAATTGTATTGCACCACTTGTATGCTTAGAGAGGATGCTAATCTAGAATGGTTAAATCTACTAGAATGTGATGCTAAAACATGAAAGTAAGGACCTACTCTTAGTTGCTTTTTGGCAAACAAACCCACCAGCCAAAAGCCTCTCATGTCTAGATGTCGGTGATGTAGTTTTCACCAGACGGGTAAGCCTTGCTGAGTATTAGTATACTCAGCCTTGCTTGTGGCATTTATTTACAGGTACAAT
The DNA here is from genome assembly GCA_015342445.1 of Digitaria exilis. Taxonomy (NCBI): domain Eukaryota; kingdom Viridiplantae; phylum Streptophyta; class Magnoliopsida; order Poales; family Poaceae; genus Digitaria; species Digitaria exilis. The sequence continues at coordinate 143,530 of JACEFO010002620.1, read as the reverse complement.
GTTGGATGTGGCAGTCGATGCTTTGACTTGGCCTACCCAGGTTCCCCCTGGATGGCACATCGAATGGGTTCCGTCCTCTGCCGAGGATCGGGAGGAGTAGCACCGTGGCAGGCTTCAGCATGGTGTTACTTGTATCGTCGTTAGTTTATTCTTCCGCTGCAATGAACTACTTTTATTCCGCTGCAAGACTTTGATACTCTGATTTAAAATTCCGAACTTGGTTTGTAATAACTTTGAGATACTATTTGTGTATGTTAAATTTGTGGAATGTTGTAATCTCTGGAACTCACCTTCGTGTGGGCGTGCTGTTGTTTCGATCGAGAAAAGTACGTGGTTAATCGGGTTTAATCCGACGGCGCTCCAGCTTATTTCGGATTAAGTGCCCGACTACTCGATTAGTGGTCCCGGGGTACTTAACTTGGAATAATTTCAGAGTGGACCGCCACAGTGATCTCAACAGCGGGAGGTAAAATAGCATCCAACCAAGTCACTCGAAAAGTACCAATCAAGCTGGGTAGTAAAGTTTTTCCTACTGATTTGATTTTGCTTGGATTGGAAGGAATTGATATTGTTTTGGGGGCAAATTGGATGACTCAACATAAGGTTGTGCTAGAGGTTGCCGAAAGGGTTGTGGAAATAAACTCGCCTACACATGGCGCTAGTGCACTTTATGTGCCACACCGGAAATGTGCCAATGTTTGTTCTTACACCATGGTAGAAACACAACTAAAGGACATTCCGGTGGTATGTGAGTATGCCGATGTTTTTTCCGGATGACTTACCTGGGATGCCGCCGGACAAGGACATTGAATTTGTAATTGAACTTCAACCTGACACAGCACCTATATCAAAAAGACCCTATAGATTGTCACCCAACGAATTGGCTGAATTAAAAATTCAACTCCAAGAATTGCTAGACAAGGGTTTCATCCATCCTAGTGTGTCACCATGGGGATGTACGGCTATTTTTGTGAAGAAGAAGGATTATTCTTTGAGGTTGTGTATTGACTGCCGGCCTCTTAATGCGGTGACCATTAAAAATAAGTATCAACTTCCCCGCATTGATGTCCTTTTTGATCAACTAGCTGGCGCCAGATTGTCCTCTAAGATTGATCTTCGCTCTGGCTATCACCAAATAAAGATTCGTCCTTGTGACATTTCCAAGAGTGCCTTTTCTACCCGCTACGGACTTTATGAATTCTTGGTCATGTCATTTGGGCTCACAAATGCCCCAGCCTACTTCATGTATCTCATGAATACGGTTTTCATGTCCGAGCTTGACAAGTTTGTTGTGGTCTTTATTGATAACATCCTCATATATTCCAAGAATGAGGAAAAGCATGCCGAACACCTTCGCATTGTTCTTCAGAGATTGAGAGACCACCAACTCTACGCCAAGTTCTCCAAATGTGAATTCTGGCTAGAAAGTGTGAAATTCTTGGGTCACACGGTTTCCAAGAAAGTGTGTATATCCAACCAAGGTGCAAGAGGTGAAGGATTGGCAACCACCTACCTCTGTCCATGAGATTCGGAGTTTTCTGGGTCTAGCTGGTTACTATCGCCGCTTCATTCCGGATTTCTCTCGGATTGCTAAACCCATGACCGAACTCTTAAAGAAGGGAGTCAAATTTGAGTGGAGAGACAAATGTGAAGAAGCTTTCCACACTTTGAGAAAACATTTAACTTCAGCCCCAGTTTTAGCTCAACCCGACAGCACCAAGCCCTATGATGTTTATTGTGATGCTTCAGGCACCAGACTTGGTTGTGTCCTTATGCAAGAGAACTAGGTCATTGCTTATGCTTCCCGAGCACTTTGGCCACATGAGCAAAATTACCCTATGCATGATCTTGAGTTACCAGCAGTTATTCATGCTCTCAAGATTTGGAGACACTACCTGATGGTGTTCCATGCAATATATACACCGATCACAAGAGCTTCAAATATGTCTTCACTCAGGCACATTTGAATATGAGGCAGCGAAGATGGTTGGAGTTGGCAAAGGACTAAGATCTTAGTGTGCATTATCACCCCGGGAAGGCTAATGTGGTTGCGGATGCACTAAGCCGCAAGGCTCACTGTCACTGCCTTTCCGTGGAGTCCTATGCTGACACCTTGTGCCATGAAATGGCAAAGCTCAACTAGGAGATTGTTCCTCACGGGTACTTCAACCATATCTCTGTTGAACCAACTTTGCACGATCAGATTGTTGTGGCCCAATTAAATGATGCAAAGATTAAAATCCTCCAAAGAAAATTGGCAAAAGGAAAGGCAAAATATAAATGTTTCCGGTTAGATGGGCAGGGAGTGATGTGGTTTGGACATCGGATAGTGGTGCCCAAGAACGCCGAACTCCGAAGGAAAATTATGGATGAAGCTCATCTTTCCAAATTTTTTATCCACCCCGGTACCACCAAAATGTACGAAGACCTGAAACAAAACTTTTGGTGGACTAGGATGAAGCTGGAGATTGCCACGTATGTGTTGGAATGTGACACGTGTCAGCGGGTAAAGGCTAGCCACTTGAAGGTAGCGGGCACTCTTCAGCCTCTACCTATCCCCTCATGGAAGTGGGAAGATATAAGCATGGATTTCATTGTTGGACTTCCCAGGACCCCTCAGGGGCATGACTCCATTTGGGTAATTGTGGACCTCCTCACAAAGACCGCACATTTTTTTCCGGTCAATACAGCCTATACCGCTATGAAGTATGCAGAAATCTATTTGGAACGGATCGTTTGTTAACATGGGGTACCCAAGACGATAATTTCAAATCGTGGTACTCAATTTGTAGCACGCTTTTGGGAACATTTGCAACTATCCCTAGGCACAAAGCTGATCCGTAGCTCAGCTTATCACCCTCAAACCGATGGGCAGACGGAAAGGGTAAATCAAATCCTAGAGGATATGCTTCGAGCTTGTGTTATCCATTATGAGAAAAATTGGGAGAAATGTTTGTCTCTGGCTGAATTCTCTTATAACAACAGCTACCAAGCAAGTCTTAAAATGGCACCTTTCGAAGCCTTATATGGTAGAAGATGTCGGACACCGTTGTGTTGGTCTCAGGTAGGTGAGGGATACACATACGGCCCTGACCTTGTAAAAGAAGCAGAGGAAAAGGTTAGGATCATCCATGAAAACTGCAAAACCGCACAATCTCGGCAGAAGAGTTACTTTGATCAAAGACGGAAGCCCCTTCAGTTCAAAGTTGGCGATCATGTGTATCTCAAGGTCTCCCCGACCAAGGGTGTGCAAAGGTTTGGGTTGAAAGGAAAACTTGCACCTCGCTATATCGGCCCATATGAAATCACTCAACAATGTGGACCGGTTTGCGTACGTGCACAACGTTTTCCATGTCTCCCAGCTCAAAAAGTGTCTTTGTGTTCCGACCGAGGTTGTTGAGCAAGAAGAACTCTCGGTTGAACCGGATATTTCTTATGATGAGCATCCTATCAAGATCCTCGATGAGAAAGAGAGAAAGACACGAAGAAGAGAAGTTAATTTGTATAAAATTCAGTGGAGTCATCACTCCGAGGATGAAGCCACCTGGGAAACCGACGAATATCTTAGAAAGAACTTCCCCGACATCCTTCCTAAGACCAAGGTACCTCTTTCCCTGCTATGCCACTAAGCACAATCGAATCTCGAGGCGAGATTCCTTTTAAGGGGGGTAGGCTGTGACATCCCTGATGTTTAGAACCTTAAAAATACACTAAAAACAGGGTTAAAGGACAGCAATGGTCTTAACACACTTAAGTTGGCTTTTAAATTCGAGTTTGAATTTCAATAAGGCTAAATTGACACCCGGCTCAGATCTCAACAATTTCTTACTAAACTTGAAAATCTCCAAAAATAAAAGTTGTTTGTCATCAAAAATAAAACCTAGTTACTGGTGGGAACTTTTCCAAATTTTGCAGTTAAGCCCCTCGAAAACCCTAAAAACCGTGCAGAATACCTTTTCAAAAATGGCTTGTTTGAGCTTGAAAAATTAGAAATTTCAGGTTCATCCCAAAAAGAAATTTGTGTCCCACATTTCAAACTCCAACTTTTGTGTTTGCACTTTTTGAAGTGTAGTTCAAATTTTCGGAGTTAAACCCGTTGCACCGGGGATGCTCCACGAGCGTCGCGACAAGAGCTCTGTCGCGGCCGGCCTCAGCCCGGGCTTGCTCTGCCCGAGTGTAACACCCTAAAAATGCCCTATTTAGAATGTAGTAATTAATTGGCTTTTTATATTCAAGTGCTCATAAAAAATGTAGGGAGAATAAAATTTTGAATAATTAAAAGCAGATATAGGGTATAGAAACATTATTGTTGCATTCATGCTGGAACATTTATTTTTTATTGTTGAATTCAAATTTGAATTTGAATTCAAATGAGAGTTTGAATAAAAGAAAAACTATTTCTTTTCCTCTCTCTTTCTCCCTCCTGTTTTCAGCCCAGCCGGCCCACTCCCCCTCGCCTTTCTTTCCTCCTCGCGGCCCAGCACTTCTCTCCTCACGCGGCCCAGCCGCAGCCAGCCCACCGCAGCCCGCCAGCCCAGCCGCGCTCCCCTTCCCTCACTCTGCTGGCTGACAGGCGGGGCCCACGCGTCAGCATTGTCTCCCACCTCACGTCGCGCCCGACCAAGCCCGGGTCGAACCCGACCCCGAGCTCCAGTCCGTGCCCGCGCCGCCTCCGACCTGCTTGGCATGCACGCCAAGGAGCCTCAGGGCCCCTATAAAGCCGCCGCCACCCCCTCCCTCGAATCCCCTTCAACCCTAGCCGCCACTCCTCCAAGACGCAACCCTAGCTCCGAGCGCCGCCGCCGTGGATCCGTCGCCTCGCCGCCTCATTGACGACGAGACGTCGTCCAGGAGCACCGCAAGGTTCAGAGCAGCACGCCGAGCCCCTAAACCCCCTCTCTCTCGCTCTCTCGCGCTTGCGCAAGCTCGCCGCCGCTTCTCGTCCGCCGTCGCTCGTTGCCAGCCGCCACCGTCGCCCGAGCATCGAGCACAACCCCCAAAACGGGTTCGCCGTTGCCTCCTCTCTCTCCCGGGCCAAACGCGGTGAGGTTTGGAGCTCCCTAGCGCCGGTTATGCTCGATTCCGGTGAACCTCCAACGAAGCGCCGCCGTGAGCCTCTGCCACCGGCGACCTTAAACTCCCGATCTAATCTCCGCCGTTAGATTCCCATCCAACGACCTAGATATAAACCGAGCCCAGTTCACCGTGGACCCGTGGACCGTGGTCTACGGCCGATCCACGGCACAGTTGACCGTGACGTCAGCTGACGTCAGCCATCAGCCACCGCCGTAGCGTTTCTGCAAAAGAGCCCCTGCTGTTTTTGGAAATCAACCCGCGGTCCAGAGCAGTTCAAAAATAATTACAGTTTAGTCCTTTTCCTTTCGGTTTAACCCCTGCGCTTTTGAAAAATAGTGCCCACCGTCCTAGATGGCAATTTTACTCCGTAGCCCTTGGGTTTTTATGCGAATTATATTTTAGGTCCCTGGTTTCTTTCAAAAACACCCCTGGAAGCCTAAAAGTCTCACCAGCAAGCCCCTAGAGCCCGTTTTAAGCGTAGTTTCTCCGTTTTAACTCCGATTTGAGTGATTTTCGTGCTCGTGTGTTCGTAGTGAAGTGTATAGTAACTCTAAAGCCTTCTTTTCATCTTTTGTTTATGTTTGGTGTACTGTTCTAATTAAATATCTTGTTTGCATGTATGTGTGGATGCTTGTGTTGTGGTTGATGTGAGTAGTTGACGAGCCATTCGCCAGTGGTTACAGAAAGGCATATGTGGGGAGCATGGGTGAGAGTATAGTTTGATCCATCGAGGACGGATTTATCCGTTGGCTATGTCTCGTTAGGCAAACTCCCGTGATGTAAGCGCCCGATGTACGACAGCTTCACACGTTGCGATGATTGCGCTCTTGCTCTGGACGCCATTGACCCCCTCACGTTGCGCCCTGAGCGTACGTCAATCTCGATGCCTTGGGTTATGCTGCCTATGTTGAACCAAAACGGCTACTGTGCTTGTTAGGGTGTTTTGTGAAAGTCCTCGTAACATAAGTTCTTTTGGATTTATGTGATCGGCGGGTAAAGGGCGAAACCTCTGCAGAGTGTTGATCTTTCATGATAGCCGTGCTCACAGTTACGAGCGGCCTGGATCCTTTTTGATTAGAAGATTAAGTTAGTGATTGATGTTGGTTTGTTCTATAATTACTTATACATTGCTATTAATGGGTTCATACTTGGGTTCTACTCATTTGTAGTAAATTGGATGATCTTAAAATGAAACAACTAAAAGTGCTAATGCAATATAACCGTGTCAAGCCTTTTGTTCTTGCATAACCCGTGTTATACTTGTTAAGTAAGATGGTTTACTTACCCTTGCAACTATTCAACAAAATCCCGGATGGGTAACAGATGGAGCAGTGAATGATCAGTCGCTTGCTGAGTTTCCGGAGGATCTGCCGTACTTCTAGCTGTGTTCAACCAGTCGGTGTCCCTGTGGACTTGAGGCTCTACCTAGTTAAGACGTTTAATGATATTAAGACTTCCGCTGTGTTATTCGTGAAGGACTATGTCTTGTGTTAAACTCTTGTGTAAACTATTTTATTTGAGCATTATGTTCTTTGTGATTCAATATTTGTAATCTATATGTGTTCTGTGGACATCCTGGGCACACATATGGAAGCATTCGGATTTCTTGGAAATCTGGGTGTTACAAAGTTGGTATCAGAGCCGTGCTGACTGTAGGATCACAGCCTAGATAGAACGGTCGATTAGATTTTGCTTAATCCTTGCTCTTTTGTTATCTTCTACCTTGGAGTTGAGTTTTTATTTTTAAAATGGTGTTCTATCCTACCATTGTCTATTGTGAAAAAGTTTCTAACTTTTGTCTACTTGCTCATCTTGTTTCTATAGCTGGCTCGCACGTACGTGACCCCCCGCAGGCCCAAGATGTCGGAACTCACATACCACGTCGCAGAGTACCCGCTGAAGAGGCAGAACCCGAACACCTACAGGGACTTGGTGCGGATGCGCAAGCAACAGGAACTTCAGAGACAGCAAGTCGCAAAGGAACCACAACAGGAGCCTGGCGAGGAGGAACCCGAGGAGCGAGAGCCTGAGACTTCGGAGTCCGCAGTAGGAGGGCAAGAAGACCAGATGGTGGCCGCAACTGATGATGAAGAGATGGACGCCGACACTGGAGATGCATCCGATGATGATGAAGTGTCCCGGAGCCCTACACCTGTCCTGTCACCGTGCCAGGTAGCTCCATGCACGCCTCGGTGGATCGTCTACAAGTTCGTCCGGGATGGAGGCGACCACTTCTACCACAACCAGCTTCTCCGAGTGCTTCGTACCCGCTACCGCTTCGGTCGTGTTGGAGTGGAGTACCACAGTGAGTGGTGGACGCACGTTCACTACCGCAGCTTCTGGAGGACCGCAGTGCACGTGAGGGTGACCGATGAGGTGGCAAGGGCTGCTCGTGAGATATCGGTTCACTACGCTATGTCTGACCGAGATACCCAGGAGGCAGGGATCGCTGATGATGCACGCCAAGCCTACCACGTCTATCGTCACAAGTGCTTCGCCAAGATCAAGGATGAGCCAAAGAGGTACCACCCCCACCGCAAGAGTGGTGCCACAGCTTGCACCATTGCGTCTACCGTGAACGTTCAAGACCCCCATCTTGCTTCCGCAGTGGCGCTTGTGGCTACTCTCAACACAGTGTTGGATGTTGTGTCTGATGAGAATGCCATGCTAAGGAGGAAGCTCACCGCCATGCAGGAGAAGAATGAGGAGCTGCAGCACTAGTTGGGAGGACCCGCACCCCGCAGCCCAGAGTACCGTGGAGAGTCACCACAGCGTAGGAGGCCATGCTACAACTCCCCTGCCGCCCACACCATCATCGACCCCTAGATGCTTCCATGAAGTTGTAATAGGGATCGAGTAGTATGTTTTGAGTCAAAAAAAAAGAGTCGAGTCTTAGTGTGTCGAGTCGTGTGTGAACCATATCTTTAAATGCTTGGATGATTTATTATTATGCTTATGTGTGATTTGGATCTTTGTAATGATTGTGATGAGCGTGGATGAAAGTCTGCAATCATCTAGTATTGGATTAAGGCATAAGGTATTTAATGAATAAATAGATGGGTTCTTAACCTCTTTTGCACATCATCTATTATCTTTCCTATCGCCTGAGTACCTTATCTTGTCAGTGGATTGCTTCTGTTCTTGACACTGGTTCAGACATGACTGTGAATGTGAATGTTGGGGTTTTGATCTGTGATTGTTTAATAAATGATAGATGGTTGGGACAAGAGGATCATCGGGTGGTGGTAACCAGAACTAGAACCAGAACCAACCGCCCACCATGGAGGATCTGGTCCGCATGCAGATGCAGACGATGCAGCAGTTGACTCAGGCCATAGCTTTGATGCAGCAGAACCTGCAGAATCCACCTGTTCAGCCACCTCCCCAGCCCATCCGGGACAAGAGGGGAGAATTCTTGAAGGGGCGCCCGCCAAAGATCTCCCGCGCCAAGGACCCCATGGAAGCGGAAGACTGGATCAAGGCAGTGGAGAGACAACTCAACATTGCTCAGTGTGATGACAGGGAGAAGGTGCTCTACGCCTCAGGACAGTTTGAAGGAGCTGCTCTCGACTGGTGGATGGCATACCAATATGCGCAACCCAATCGCGACCAGATCACTTGGTAGCGGTTCAGTGACGACTTTCGTGCTCACCATGTGCCTGAGGGACTAATGATCCTGAAGAAGAAGGAGTTCCTAGCTCTGACGCAGGAAGGAATGAGTGTCACTGCCTATCGTGACAAGTTCCTTGAGCTGGCCCGCTACGCACCAAATGAGGCGTCAACAGACCGGAAGAGGCAGACTCGCTTCCGGGGTGGACTCCAGGATGCCTTGCAGCTGCAGTTGATGTGCATCACCTTTCCAACCTTCGGCGAGTTGGTCGATGGTGCTCTGATGGTGGAGCACAAGCGTCATGAGATTGAGGACAAGAAGAGGAGGATCATGAACCAGCAATCTGGCAGCAATGTCCGCTCCCGCTACAACCCCCAGCAGGTGAATTAGCAGCGCACTCAGGGAGAGTCAAGCCTTCTGAACCGCGGCCAGAACCAGCAGCGTCCCCAGTATCCACCACCGCAGCAGCAGCAGCAGCGCTACCAGAACGTGCAGCAGAACACTCAGGCTTCACGCACCACCCAGGCTAACACCATTCCTGTCGGCCCGAGGGTGTGTTACCACTGTGGTGAATAGGGACATTATGCTAACTCTTGTCCCCGGAGGGTCCAGAACTCCACCGGTCAGAATAGCAACCAGAAGACAGGACCACAACCAGCTCAGAATCGGGATCAGCAGCAGGCACAGGGGAACCGTGGCCAGCAGAACTACGCCAAGGGCAGGCTCAACCATGTGGGAGCAGAAACTGCAGAAGGAGCCACAGATGTGGTAGTCGGTACGTTTCCGGTCAACTCACAACTAGCTACATTTTTGTTTGATTCTGGAGCTTCGCATGCTTTTATATCTTCTAATTTCATGAAAAAGTACTTGATGCTTATGCAACCTATGGGAAATACCATGTTGGTTAACTCACCGGGGGGAGAACTACGGGCCACATTACGTTGTCCTAATGTAGCAGTTAACACAAGGGGGGTAGACTTCTTAGCACACCCAATAGTCCTAAACTCTATCGGGATGGATCTGATTTTGGAAATGAGCTGGCTAGCGAAGTACGATGCAGTCATACAGTGTTCTAAGCGTGCAGTTCAGTTAGCGGCTCCATCAGGGGAGTAGATTGAGTATCAGGCAACCAAATCCACAGAGCTCGGTTAGGTCAATCATGCTGAAGGCACAGAGTTGAAGGACATTGGAGTGGTGAACGAGTATCTAGATGTGTTCCCAGATGAATTGACAGGTATGCCTCCAGAACGTGAAGTTGAATTATGCTGCATGCACTCGTGAGACTGTCAAACCTAGTTGAATTTGTTATTGAACTTATGCCTAGCACAACACCCATAGCTAAAAGACCATATAGAATGGGGGTAAAAGAATTAAAGAAACTTAAAGAAGAATTGAGGGCCTTACTAGCTAAGGGGTATATTCGTCCTAGCTCTTCGCCTTGGGGAGCTCTAGTGTTGTTTGTTGATAAGAAAGACAGGACACAGGATATGCATAGACTATCGAGCCCTCAATGAGGTCACCATCAAGAACAAGTATCCACTGCCAAGGATCGATGATCTCTTTGACCAGTTGAGGGGAGCTTGTGTGTTCTCCAAGATCGATCTCAGATCGGGCTATCATCAGATGAGAATTCGGGTGACAGACATCCCCAAGATAGCTTTCACTACTCGGTTTGGCTTGTATGAGTTCACAATTATGTCCTTTGGGTTGACTAATGTACCGGCCTACTTCATGTACCTGATGAATAGTGTCATGGACTACCTTGACAAGTTCATCATGGTGTTCATTGATGATATTCTGGTTTTCTCCAAGAATGAGGAAGAGCATGAGGAACATTTGAGGTTGGTGATGCAGAGACTCCGAGAGCATCAGTTGTATGCTAAGTTAAGCAAGTGTGAATTCTGGCTGAAGGAAGTGTCATTCTTGGGCCATGTGTTGTCAAATGGAGGTGTAGCAGTTGATCGGAAGAAGGTCAGAGATGTTCTCTACTGGATCCCGCCGCAGAATGTCAGTGAGATCAAGAGTTTTCTCGGAATGGCGGGTTACTATCGTCGTTTTATTGAGGGATTCCCCAAGATTGACAAGCCTGTTACATCACTACTAGAGAAGGATGCTAAGTTTGTTTGGACAGAGAAGTGTCAAGCAAGTTTTGAGGAGTTGAAGAAGAGGTTGACCACTGCACCAGTGTTAGTTCTACCTGACGTCACCAAGCAGTTTTTGGTCTATTGTGATGCGTCTCGTCAAGGATTGGGATGTGTACTCATGCAGGAGGGCAGAGTTGTGGCATATGCATCCAGACAGTTGAGGAGACATGAGCTGAATTACCCGACACATGATCTGGAATTGGCAGCCGTGGTACACGTGTTGAAGATCTGGAGGCATTATTTGATTGGGCACAAGTGTGACATCTATACCGACCACAAGAGCCTTAAGTATGTGTTCACGCAATCCGAGTTGAATATGAGGCAACGTCGTTGGCTTGAGAAGATCAATGACTTTGAGCTGGAGATTCATTATCATCCAGGGAAGGCTAACTTGGTGGCCGATGCTTTGAGTAGAAAGAGTTATGCGAATGTGCTGACGAGTCAGAATTTGCCGGAAGAGCTTAGCTGGGAATTCGAACGCCTGAACTTGGGTATGGTAGCCAACGTGACTAAGCTAGAAGTGGAGCCAACTCTTGAACAGGAGATCCGAAACGGTCAATTGGAGGATGAGGAAATCAAGGAATTGATAAAGAAGGTTGGGACAGATAAAGCGCCAGGATTCCGATTGGATGATCAAGGAACAGTGTGGTACGGTAACAGAATAGTGGTGCCAGATCAGCAGCATATCAAGGATGTTATCTTACGGGAGGCGCACGAGTCAGCATATTCCATTCACCTGGGAAGTACCAAGATGTACTTGGACCTCAAGGAAAGATTTTTGTGGTATGGTTTGCAGCACACGTAGCTCTTTGCGATGTATGCCAGAGAGTCAAGGCCGAACATCAGAGACCAGCAGGTTTTCTTCAGCCTATGAAGATACCAGAGTGGAAATGGGAAGAAGTGGGTATGGACTTTATAACAGGACTGCCCCGCACATAGAGAGGTTATGATTCTTATGGGTGATAGTGGACCGATTGACGAAGGTGGCTCACTTTATTCCGGTGAAGACTACATATTCCGGTGCCAAACTAGCAGATTTGTATATGAGGTAGATTGTATGTCTGCATGGGGTACCGAAGAAGATAGTGTCAGACCGAGGCAGTCAGTTTACGTTGCACTTTTGGTGCAAGTTACATGAGTCCATGGATAGTAAGCTTCACTTCAGTTCCGCTTACCATCCGCAGACAGACGGTCAGACCGAGAGGACAAATCAGATATTGGAGGATATGTTGAGGGCATGTGCATTACAGTATGGGAATAGTTGGGAGAAGAGTTTGTGTTATGCAGAGTTCTCGTACAACAACAGCTACCAACAGAGTCTCAAGATGTCACCATTTGAGGCGTTGTATGGAAGCAGGTGCAGGACACCGTTGTTCTAGAATCAGACTGGAGAAGGTAAAGTATTTGGACCTGAAGTCCTGAAGCTGGCAGAAGAGCAAGTGCAAGTTATCAGGTAGAATCTGAGAGCAGCTCAGACACGGCAGAAAAGTTATGCAGATGTAAGGCGTCGAGATCTCAGCTTCGAAATTGGCGACTTCATCTATCTCAAGGTGTCACCAATGAGAGGTGTGAAAAGGTTCAATGTCAAAGGCAAGCTAGCACCTCACTACATTGGACCTTTTAAGGTTTTGGAACGGAGAGGTGAAGTGGCTTATCAGTTGGAATTACTAGAGAAATTAGCAGGAGTACACGATGTGTTCCATGTGTCCCAGCTGAAGAAGTGTTTACGGGTGCCAGAGGAACAGATTCTGTTGGAGGAGTTGAATGTGCAGGAGGACCTTACATATGAGGAGTATCCGGTCAAGATCTTAGAGGAGTCCGAGACGGTCACCAGGAACAAAGTGATACGTATGTGCAAGGTTTAGTGGAATCGTCATACAGAGGATGAGGCAACCTGGAAACGGGAGGATGATCTCAAGGCAGAATATCCACATCTCTTCCAATCCACTTCCGAATCTTGGGGACGAGATTCATGTTAAGGGAGGTAGGTTTTTAACACCCTAAAAATACCCTATTTAGAATTTAGTAATTAATTGGCTTTTTATATTCAAGTGCTCATGAAAAATGTAGGGAAAATAAAATTTTAAATAATTAAAAGCAAATATAGGGTATAGAAACATTATTGTTGCATTCAAGCTGGAACATTTATTTTTGATTGTTGAATTCAAATTTGAATTTGAATTTGAATTCAAATGAGAGTTTGAATAAAAGAAAAACCATTTCTTTTCCTCTCTCTTTCTCCCTCCTGTTTTCAGCCCAGCCGGCCCACTCCCCCTCCCCTTTCTTTCTTCCCCACGGCCCAGCACTTTTCTCCTCGCGCGGCCCAGCAGCAGCCAGCCCACCACAGCCCGCCAGCCCAGCCGCGCTCCCCTTCCCTCACTCCGCTGGCTGATAGGTGGGGCCCACGCGTCAGCGTCGTCTCCCACCTCACGCCGCGCCCGACCGAGCCCGGGTCGAACCCGACCCCAAGCTCGAGTCCATGCCCGCGCCGCCTCCGACCTGCTTGGCGTGCACGCCAAGGAGCCCCAGGGCCCCTATAAAGCCGCCGCCACCCCCTCCCTCGAATCCCCTTCAACCCTAGCCGCCACACCTCCAAGCCGCAACCCTAGCTTCGAGCGCCGCCACCGTCGATCCGTCGCCTCGCCGCCTCATTGACGACGAGACGCCGTCCAGGAGCACCGCAAGGTTAAGAGGAGCACGCCGAGCCCCTAAACCCCCTCTCTCTCGCTCTCCCGCGCTTGTGGAAGCTAGGCGTCGCTTCTCGTCTGCCGCCGCTCGTTGCCAGCTGCCACCGTCGCCCGAGCCTCGAGCACAACCCCCAAAACGGGTTCGCTGTCGCCTCCTCTCTCTCCCGGGCCAAACATGGTGAGGTTTGGAGCTCCCTAGCGCCGGTTATGCTCGATTCCGGTGAACCTCCGGCGAAGCGCCGCCACGAGCCTCTGCCACCGGCGACCTTAAACTCCCGATCTAATCTCCGCCGTTACATTCCCATCCAACGGCCCAGATCTAAACCGAGCCCAGTTCACCGTGGACCCGTGGACCGCGGTCTACGGCCGGTCCACGGCACAGTTGACCGTGATGTCAGCTGACGTCAGCAATCAGCCGCCGCCGTAGTGTTTTTGCAAAAGAGCCCCTGTTGTTTTTGGAAATCAACCCGCGGTCCAGAGCACTTCAAAAATAATTACAGTTTAGTCCTTTTTCTTTCGGTTTAGCCCCTATGCTTTTAAAAAATAGTGCCCGCTGCGCTGTCCTAGATGGCAATTTTACTCAGTAGCCCTCGGGTTTTTATTCGAAATTATATTTTAGGTCCCTGGTTTCTTTCAAAAACACCCCTGGAAGCCTAAAAGTCTCACCAGCAAGCCCCTAGAGCCCGTTTTAAGCGTAGTTTCTCCGTTTTAACTCCGATTTGAGTGATTTTCACGCTCGTGTGTTCGTAGTGAAGCGTACAACAACTCTAAAGCCTTCTTTTCATCTTTTGTGTATGTTTGGTGTACTGTTCTAATTAAATATCTTGTTTGCATGTAGGTGTGGATGCTTGTGTGGTGGTCGATGTGAGCAGTTGACGAGCCATTCGAATTCGCCGACGATCCCGTTCCCAAAGAGCAGGTGCAGCAGCAGTTCACTGAGGAAGGCAAGTATAACACGGATAATCCTTGTTACCAACACACCAGTTAATCATACAATTCATATGCATGTGTCTAATATTGATATACACTAAGGATGTTCCTAGTCTTTACCTTACTCCTTGTTTACCCGGGTTATATGCATTATGGTTAGCATTTTCTACGCGCTGCAATCCAACATTTATTTTAATGTCAATATTGAATTAATAGTTCACTTCAATGATGATTAAACGATGCTTTTTAGCAACATGGTTCGGGGAACTAGAGCATATGCTTTGTGCTTTGTCCTAGTGTCTCCATAAGGTTTGGTCTAGGGAATTAGAGCATGTGCTTCGTGCTTTGTTCTAATGTCTCTCCGTAAGGTCCGGTTCATAAAGCGGCAACCCAGGAACTTGTTCGCCGCCGTTGGAACTATAATGGCTCTGGTCTTGGATAACTAGCTTGTACGTCTCTAGCTCGCCAGTGGTTAACGAAAGGCGTATGTGGGGAGCATGGGTGAGAGTATAGTTTGATCCATCGAGGACGGATTTATCCGTTGGCTATGTCTCGTTAGGCAAAGTCCCGTGATGGAAGCGCCTGATGTACGGCAGCTTCACACGTTGCGATGATTGCGCTCTCGCTCTAGACGCCATTGACCCCCTCACGTTGCGCCCTGAGCGTACGTCAATCTCGATGCCTTGGGTTATGCTGCCTATGTTGAACCAAAACGGCTATTGTGCTTGTTAGGGTGTTTTGTGAAAGTCCTTGTAACATAAGTTCTTTTGGATCTATGTGACCGGCGGGTAAAGGGCGAAACCTCTGCAGAGTGTTGATCTATCATGATAGCGGTGCTCACGGTTACGAGTGGCCTTGATCCTTTTTTATTAGAAGATGAAGTTAGTGCTTGATGTTGGTTTGTTCTATAATTACTTATACATTGCTATTAATGGGTTCATACTTGGGTTCTACTCATTTGTAGTAAATTGGATGATAATAAAATGAAACAACTAAAAGTGCTAATGTAGTATAACCGTGTCAAGCCTTTTGTTCTTGCATAACCCGTGTTATACTTGTTAAGTAAGATGGTTTACTTACCCTTGCAACTATTCAACAAAATCCCGGATGGGTAATAGATGGAGCAGTGAATGATCCGTCGCTTGCTGAGTTTTCGGAGGATCTGCCGTACTTCTAGCTGTGTTCAACCAGTCGTGGCCCTGTGGACTTGAGGCTCTACCTAGTTAAGACGTTTAATGATATTAAGACTTCCGTTGTGTTATTCGTGAAAGACTATGTCTTGCGTTAAACTCTAAGGTAAACTATTTTATTCGAGCATTGTGTTCTCTGTGATTCAATATTTGTAATCTATATGTGTTCTATGGACATTCTGGGCACACATATAGAAGCATTCGAATTTCTTGGAAACCTGGGTGTTACACCGAGGCCGGCAGCGGCCGGCGAGCGGCAGCGACCCGGTCAGGCCGGCCAAAGCCATGGCAGCCGTGCCTCTCTTCCCCACGAGCACGCAAGCGCCTCCGTTCTGTCACTTCGCGCGCTGCAGCCCCAGGGGCGAGCCTCGCCACGCGGGCGCGCCATCATGGCGAGCCTAGCTCCGCCATTGGCCGTGGCCGCGCACGTCGAGGAGCGCTGCCCCGCAGCCGGATTCCCGTCCGCTACGCGCCAAGCACCTCTACGGCGTATCATCCCTCGCCCACGCCATGATCCTTCACGTCCAACCGCACGCTAGCGCCCTGCCCGAGCTCGCAGGCCATCAATGGCGCGGGCCCGTCGCCCAACTTCCCCTGCGCATGCTCCCAAGGCAGCTCAGCCCACTCTAGCATGCCCCAACACTTCACCGAGCAACCTTGCACCTTTGCCCAGCCAGTGACGCAGCCATTCCCTCTCCACCGAGCTTGCGCACCCCTTCTTCCACCTCCGACCATTTAGAGCAGAGCCCGAGCTCCTGCCACCACGAACCAAATCCCCCACGTTCCCCTCCATGTTTTCCCAATCCCCCGCACCTGAAGCTTCCTCATCCACCTAGCTAGCCCCTCGACCCTTTCCCAGCTCGAATCGAGCAGCCATCGACGGGAATCGAAGCTTTCCCCTGCCGCTCGGCCATTCCCACCGCGAGCTCCACCTCCATGTCGAGCTCTACCCTCTAGTCATCCCCGTCGCCGCCAAGCACCTCGATGTGCTCCGCCTCCTCCTGGTAATGCTCTCAAGCCAACCCGCGCGCCGCCTCGACCCCTGCAGCCGGCTACCGACGTCGCCGGAGCAAGCCGCTCTGCCGCTCACCGTCGACGAGCCGTGCCGCTTCACCACCGTCCACGAGACCTACCCCAAACAACTCGCGGTGAGCCCCTCGTCGTTTTCCCCAACTTCCCACGCACTGGTTCGCCGTCTCCTCGCTGGAGTCCGGTAGTCGACGAGCCAAGGACCCATACGCGTTCCCCATTTTATTTCTAGGGTCCTCCGTGAAAGTTTAAGGGACTTGTTTGCAAGGTTTTAAAAAATCTAGGGTCCCCGGCGTAAAAGAGATTCTTAAACCTAGATCCATTTTCTGAGATCTTGTAAAATCTACTAAAAATCATAGAAAAATCAGAAAAATGCACAAAAATACTCCCTGAACTCGTGAGATTGTAAACTCCAATCTCATGTTGGCATGTATACACTTTTGATTAATAGTTTTTGAACTAAAATTCAAACTCGGTTTTTAGAATTTTGTGCACCATTTCAAATCCTGAACTCTTTTGGAGCTGAACCTTGGATATGTTGTTTGTGTGGTCTGTAGAAGCTTTGTATCCAAAGGAGACCTAAAAATATGGCCTGTAACTTCAGTTATGAATTATTTTGTAATTTCTATTCTAGCTCAGTTCTGCATTTATTAAAAATAAGTCATGCAGTAAAAAACACTATCTTTCGACAGACCTAGAAACCTGTTGGCACATGTGGGAAAAATGCTAAACTTGATTTTAGACCCTGTCTAGGCTAGCAAATAAATAGGTGTTGGTTTTTGGATAGAAAATTATTGAGGGCTGTCCAAGTGTTATTTTTAGCCACCACTTGGTCAGAGCCTTTCTTTTACTCATGTCTAGCTCTGGTAGAGAAATCTTCTGTTTTCGAAGTAGTTTTGATTTTATATGAATTAATCTTGTTTCTTTGAGCAGCAACTTGCACTATTTTTAATAAATTCTGTGTAGCTCGATTTTAGCTATATTTTGGAGTGAGCCTAACTCTTATACTCCAGTAGCTGTCATAAAGTTTGTGGATAAAAAGGATGAACAGAAACAGAGAAACAAAAATGAGAAGGAACTAGAAGGAATTGAGTTTTATAAAAAGAAATAGATCACTTTTGATAATTGAGGTAAATAGGGTGCATGTGAAGTTGAAATTCTAGAACTGCACACTTGCATAAAAATAATGGTTTGAATTGTTTTATATGTGTGTACAATCACCATCATAAAGGCATAAAACTTACACCACACACCTTCTCTAATTTGGTGAAGAAAAGAATAGCTCACTAGTATGTCTAGGTGAATATGGCCTTCAAGGCCTTGCTTTTAGATCACATTAGGCAGCCATATTGAAGTTGTGCATCTTATGTAGAAGACACTCTCGCTGACGGCACCTACAACCTCGTCCCCGCCAACGAAGAAAAAGCTCCCGAAGGTGGTGCCGACGTCATCGTGATAGACCCAGAGTCTGACACCGGCGTAGCTCAAGAAGGCAAGCCCCGGAGCATAACCTAGCTTTAAATTGTGCAACTATGAATAATTTATGCTTGTGCATTTACGTTCAAGGAGTTGTTTGAACACCCTAGTTGCATGATTCTTGTGCCTATGCCTTGAAATACTAGTATGATAGGGTCGGTAGAGCAATGCCTTTAGGACCGTTACAAGTCGAGTGATTTCCTGTCACTCGCGAGATATAGGAGTTGCTTGTCTTTACTTATGTTGGAATCATAAGGATGGACGGGCGGGATGGTATGTGTAGATCTCCCGTCCGTGTATGATAATTGGATTAAGGTCGAAACGTGTGGTTCTGTGTGTCAAGTTTTTGAACATTCCATGCACATGCCGACCTATGAGAATCGGTATGCCCGGTACCAGATTGAAACAGCTAGGACCGATAGCCATCTCTCCTTGGAAATATTTTGTTTCCCTTGTCATACACATGTGGGTATATGCGTGATGCCGTGAGTGAAGCGGCAAACCTTTATTCTAAGGGACTGGACTCGGCGCCGAATTGTGGATTGATGGGAAAGGTTGGGAAGTGCTTGTACCTTTATAGCAAGCATTATCCGTGTGTGTTGGGTTTCCCTGGCCAGGTAGCAAAATTCGGTTCGAAATGTCCGCTTCTCACGGTTAATGAGACTGCTTGACCGCTGTGCTGCATTGAGTAACAAGTGGAACTATGAAGATGATGAACTTGTTGTATGTACTAAATTGGATTGCACCACTTGTATGCTTAGAGAGGATGCTAATCTAGAATGGTTAACTCTACTAGAATTTGATGCTAAAATCATGAAAGTAAGGATCCACTCTTAGTAGCTTTCTGGCAAAATAAACCCACAAGCCAAAAGCCTCTCATGTCTAGAAGTCGGTGATGTAGTTTTCACCCGACGGGTAAGCCTTGCTGAGTATTAGTATACTCAGCCTTGCATGTGGCTATTTATTTCAGGTACTACTTTGGATGAGGCAGTGAATTCCGTCACTTGGCCTACCCAAGTTCCTCCTGGCTGGCACGTCGAGTGGGTTCCGTCCTCTGCCGAGGATCGGGAGGAGTAGCACCATGGCCGGCTTCATTATGGTGTTGCTATGTATCGTCGATAGTTTATTTTTCCGCTGCAATGAACTCTCGCACTTTTATTAAAAAATCAGACTTGGTTGTAATAACTTGATGAGACTATTTATGTAAGTTGAACTTGTGGAATGTTGTAATTTCTGGGACTCACCTTCGTGTGGGCGCGCGTGTTGTTTCGATCGTGAAAGTACGTGGTTATTCGGGTATAATCCGACGGCGCTCTAGTTTATTCCGGATTAAGTGCCTGACTACTTGATTAGTGGTCCGTGGGTACTTAACTTGGAATAATTTCGGAGTGGTCCGCCACACGGTCACATAAATCTAAAAGAACTTATGCTACGAGGACTTTCACAAAATACCCTAACAAGCACAGTAGCCGTTTTGGTTCAACATAGGCAGCATAACCCAAGGCATCGAGATTGACATACGCTCAGGGCGCAACATGAGGGGGTCAATGGCATCCAGAGCGAGAGCGCAATCATCGCAACGTGTGAAGCTGCCGTACATCGGGCGCTTACATCACGGGACTTTGCCTAACGAGACATAGCCAACGGATAAATCCATCCACGATGGATCAAACTATACTCTCACCCATGCTCCTCACATACGCCTTTCGGTAACCACTGGAGAGCTATAGACGTACAAACTAATTATCCAAGACTGGAGCCATTATAGTTCCAACGGCGGCGAACAAGTTCCTGGGTTGCCGCTTTAAGAACCGGACCTTACAGAGAGACATTAGAACAAAGCACGAAGCACATGCTCTAATTCCCTAGACCAAACCTTATGGAGACACTAGAACAAAGCACGAAGCACATGCTCTAGTTCCCCGAACCATGTTGCTAAAAAGCATATTTTAGTCATCATTGAAGTGAACCATTAATTCAATATTAACATTAAAATAAATGTTGGTTGCAGCGCGTAGCTAATACTATCCATAATGCATATAACCCGGGTAAACAAGGAATAAGGTAAAGACTAGGATCATCCTTAGTGTATAACAAAATTAGACACATGCATATGAACATATGTTTAAATGGTGTTTAGGTAATCAAGGATTGTCCGTGTTATACTTTCCTTCCTCAGCGAACTGTTGCTGCACCTGCTCTTCGGGAATGGGGTCGTCGGCGAACTCGAATGGCTCGTCAACTACTCACACCGATCACCACACAAGCATCCACACATACATGCAAACAGGCATTTAATTAGATTATTACATCAAACATAAACAAATGATGAAAAGAAGGCCTTAGAGTTACTGCACGCTTCACTACAAACATGTGAGCGCAAACGTTCCGCCTTAGAGGGAAGCAAACGCGAAAGCGGGGGTCGACGAAGCGGAAAATCACTTAAATCGAAGTTAAAACAAAAAAAAAACTACGCTTAAAATCAGGCTCTAGGGGCTTGCTGGTGAGAGTTTTAGGCGTCCAGGGTGTTTTTGAAAGAAACCAGGGACCTAAAACATAACTTTGTATCAAAACCCGAGGGCCTATCGGTAAAATCGACATCTAGGACGGCGGCTACTATTTTTCAAAAGCGCAGGGGCTAAACCGAAAGAAAAGGACCTAACTATAATTATTTTTGAACTAACGCGGACCGCGGGTTGATTTTCATAAAAGGCAGGGGCTTATTTGCAAAACGGCTAGGGCGGCAGTTGAGGGATGACGTCGGCTGACGTCACGGCCTACTGTGCCATGGACCGGCCGTAGACCGCGGTCCACGGGTCCACGGTGGACCGGGTTCGGGTTTGATCTGGGTTGTCCAGATCTGATCGGACGGCTCTGGTGCGCTGGGCGGTTTGGTCGCCGGAGACAGCGGTGGCGCGGCGATGCACGGCGGAGCTTCACTGGAGCTGGCTCAATCCAGGGCTACGGTGCTCCAAAACTCGCCGCGATGGGCTTGGGAGAGAGAGAAGAGAGCAGGGATCTCAATTTGGGGGTTCTACACGAGGATTGCGTGGCGGTGGAGGAGCGCGACGTGCGACGATGGCTCGGGAACTTTGGCGAGCTCGCGCGTGCGGAAAACGAGGGAGCGAGCGAGCGTGGTTGGACGAGAAGCTTCCTCACCTCCTGGCGAAGCTCCAAGGCAAGCTCTTGAGGACAAAGGCGTGGTGGACGAGCGAGTTGGCGACGACGGCTTGGAGCTAGGGTTGGGTGGCGCTCGGAGCTATTGCGGCGCTAGGGTTTGAGGGGGAAAACAAGGGGAGAGGCGGCGCTTATATAGAGGCTGGGGAGGCGCCTTGGCGGGCGGGCCAAGCAAAGGGCGCGGCGGCGCGGTGCGCTCGGGCTTGCTCGGTCGCGTCTGGTTCGGGCGCTGGATGGAGGAGGGAGATGACGCTGACGCGCGGGCCCGGCTGGTTAGTGGCGCGGAGTGAGAGAGAGGCGGGCTGGCTGCAGGCTCTGTTAGGCCAGCTGGGCCGCTGCACAAGGAGAGAGGGAGCTGGGCCGCGAAGAGGAGAAGGAAGGGAGCTGGGCTGCGCAAAGAAGATAAGGGAAAGGAGAGCGAGTGGGCCGGGCTAGGTGGGCTGAGAAGGTGAGGGAGAGGGAGAAAGGAAATGTTTCTTTTTCTTTTATTCAAACATTCATTTGAATTCAAATTCAAATTTGAATTCAACAACCAAAAAGAGATGCACCAGCATGAATGCAACAATAATGTTTCTATTCCTTATATTTTCTTTTATTTTCCTCAAAATTTTATTTCCCTATATTAATTATGAGAACTTTAATATAAAAAGCCAATTATTTACTAAATTTTTAAATAGGGCAGTTTTAAGGTGTTACACAGAACAAAATGATGAGCATCATCAGCCAGTATAGGCTGAGTGTTCTCTTCCTGAATAATGCTTAATACTTCTTCCACTGGGTCTTTTTCTGAACTAGCCTCTGCATTGTGTTTAATGATCGGACCAGGCTGATCGGAACGTATTCTTTGCCAACCCAGGGCTGGATAGTAGCTCTATCATGGTTAGGATTGACAAGATGCTCTATTGGTTGTCCAATCAAGAAGAACTTTTCACCTACATGGATATCGAAGATGTAGAAATCCAAGAAAACCTTGTTGCGACCTGTTTGAAGGGGCACAACGCGGAGAATACCCTTGCTTTCTAGTATCTAGCCGTTGATCCATTTCAGGTGCTTACGCGTGAAGGACAGGGGCTCGTCTGGTGCAATTCGCATAGCTAATGCACTGGATATGATGTTCACCCTGACCTTCGGGTCGTAGGTTGCTTCTTGTGGTGCAGCGTCCCCAATAGCGTAGAAGAGAACTCTGTACTCGTAGGAGGGTTGGATGACCCGACTACTTTCCTCGGCCTCTTCAGTCCATTCCTTACTCAATATCACAGAAAGACCCTTAATCTGCGGCGCGACGTCAGAAATGAATGTCGTGGACTTCAAGCATGCGCACTTTGATTCAATCGGCATGTTGGAAACATTTCCAGTCTCTAAGAATTCTTCCTCTATGAAGATCTTAGGTATATAAAGCGGCAAATCTTCGATGAGTGGCTCTTGGTCCAAGGACTTATGTTTGGTGATCTCCTCTATGATTGGTGGAGAGGGACCAGATGCATCTGTAAGGGTGTGAACTTGTTGCTCAGCTGTGGGTGATACTGTTGGCTCTGACGGACTTGGATCGTCGAATACTCCCGTGCTCTGAGTGTTTGACAGGACTCTTTCAAGGATATCCCAAACCTCAGCCACGGTCTTGTATAGCACCGATCCCGCGGATGTGACATCCATAAAGAATGCACTTGACGGTTTTAGTCCACCAACGAAATGTTGCATCAGCATCTCCTCTAGAATACCGTGAGATATCCCCGAGATTGACATCTGCATAAATCTTTCCCACGTTGCTCCAAGTGATTCATCTCCTTGCTCGAATGTCAGCAATTTGACTCTGAGTTCTCTCACTTTGGAGATAGGATGGAAAAACAGACAAATTCATTCTTAAGCTTGACACAATCTCCTCCAACTTCGCCTATTCTCTAGTTGTACCAAAATTTCCCTTCCTCCGCCAGAGAGAACGGAAAGAGCTTCCACCTCAAGGTGTCTTAGTTCATTCCGGGAATGTTGAGAATCGAGCAATTTCTCTCGAATTCCTGCAGGTGAGTATAGGGATTTTCGTCCTTCTTCGGGAAGAAGGAATGTGCACGAACCATGGCTACGAGACTGAGACGGATCTCGTAACCATTGCAATATATGTGGTGGCATGATGGTGGCGGTTCCAAATACCCGCGAGATGGAACTACAGAATAACTAGGAGAAGACTCCATATGGAAAGGCGAAAAAGTGTGCAGCTAGAAAATTCAAGACTAGTGTTGCTACTGTTCCCTAGCAACGGCGACACAAAAGCTTGTTGGCATTCCTTAGCCTAACGAATTACTCCGCAAGAGCACAGACACCGTTGTAGCCTTTCACTAGGGGAGTAAGAACCTGGATGTCAAATCCAAGAAACGGTAAACACGACTAACCTAAAATCTCTAACCGGACCCACCAGGGAGCTACAGGTAAACAAGAAGAGGTCTAACCTTAGTTAGCTTCCTCGATACTCAGACAATCTACGACTATCTAATCTGATCTGCTTCGACGGCTAGAGCGGGAGGAACTCAGAGTGCGGTGAGAAGGGGTTCCTCTAGGATCAGCAGATACTATTATGAAAACACCCGGACGTGGTGGACTACAAAGGACAGACAAGGTTGTCACCACTTGCCGACTACCACTGTTGTTCTGTGGGGTGGAACACAACCCAAGGTAACTATCAAGCATAGACACCACGTCTAAGCTATCAGCTACTGACCTCCACCTAACGCGAAAGGTTTATGAGGAAACCCCAAATGAGTGTGTGTCACTCACGCAGACAAGGGATCGCGCAGATCACTACTAGATAAAAGTAAAGTGCTGAAAGTAAAGAGAAATACTAGCGAGATACTAAGGAAAAACGAGAAACTTAGATAACTCTTGAAGCTTTATTTCCCCGGAGTGGCTACAAAGGCGAGAGGAGCTTGAGACAGGCCCCGAACTGTGACATCCCTGATGTTTAATCATTAAAAATTCACTAAGAACAGAGAGCAAAACAGGGTTAAAGCAAAAGAATGGAAATACACTTAAATTGGGTTCCAAAATTTAAAGTTTGAATTCAAAAAGGGCTAATTTGACACCCAGCTGAGATCTCACAAATTTTCTACTAAACTTGAAAATCTCCAAAAAGAAAAGTTGTTTGTCCTCCCAAATAAGGCCTAGTTACTGTTTGGAACTTTTCCAAACTTTGCAGTTAAGCCCCTCAAAAACCATAAAAACCATGCAGAACACCTTTTCAAACCTAGCTTGTTTGAGCTTGAAATATTCGTATTTTCAAGTTCATCCCAAAATGAAAGTCGTGTCCCATCTTTCAATATCCAACTTTCTTTTTTGCACTTTTGAAAGTTCAGTTCAAATTTTTGGAGAACACCACCGTTGAGCTAGAAAGCTCCACGGGAGTCCCGACAACCTACCCTGGCGCGCTCTGTTCCAGGCCGCTAGTGGCCGCCACGTGGCCGGCGAGTGGCGGCGACCTCAGATGGCCGGCTAAACCCCCTAAAGCCGTGTTCCACCTCCCTCAGCACACGCCAACCCCCTTGTCTGGTCACTTCGCGCGCTTCCCTCGCCCTGTCAGCCTCGCCACTCGATGCGTCATCATGGCGGGCAGAGCTCCGCGACTGGCAGCTCGCACCGCACCCGCGCGACCCGCCCGTTCGCCCAACCGCGCGCTAGCAGCAGCTGTCGGATCATCTCTCGTTGCGCACGTGAAGATCTTCGGCCTCCAACCCGTGGTCGCGCTCTGCTCGAGCATGCAGGCGCACTCATGGCGACCTGCCGGTGCCCCGTCACGCGCGCGCGCCCCGAGCGACCCCAGCGACCCTGCCATTTTCGTTCTCCGCGCTCCCGTGCTCTTCTTCAACCTCTAGACATGAACACCAGCGCGCGAGTGCCTCGCAGCCGCCGACCAAATCCACTGCTCTCCCCTCCATGGATTTTCAATCCACCGCACCCGAGGCTCACTCACCAGTCTAGCTAGCCCCTCGAACCACCCGCCTCCAAAACCGAGGAGCCCTCACCAGGAAACAAAGAATCCTAGCGCCGCCAACCTCCATTCTTTCCCGAGCTCCACCTCAACATCGAGCTCCATCGTCCGGCCATCCCCGTCGCCGCCACGACCCACAACGAGCTCCGCCTCGTCCCGATGAAGCTCTCAAGCTACTCCGTCCCTCGCCTCGACCCCGGCAGCCCGCCACCGACGTCGCCGGAGCAAGCCGCTCTGCCGCCGAATGTTGCCAGCCCACACCGCGCCACCTCTGGCCACTAATCCGCCTCCACCGACGCGCGGTGAGCTCCTCGTCACTCCCCGCCAAGTTCCCCGGCCTCCCCCACCGTTTCTTCTCCGGAATCCGGCCGCCGACGAGCTAGGACCCCGTCTCGTTCTAGGGTCCTCCGTGCAAGTTTTAAGGACTTGTTTGCGAAAGTTTAATAGATCAGGTTAGTTTGCACCTGATACGTTGCCTAATTGTTTAGTGATTTCTGTTCTAGCTCAGTTCTATATTTGTTGAAAATAATTCCTGTAGTCATAAATCATAAACTTCTAGTAGAGGCTTAGAAACTTGTTAGCACATGCTAGAAAAATGCTAAACTTAATTTTTAACCCTATTTAGGCTAACAAATAAATAGATGTATGTTTTCGGGTTAGTATTTGTTTAGGACTATTCAAGTGGTATTTTTATCTACCACTTTGCCAAAGCACTCCTTTTAATCAAGCCTAGCTCTGGTAACAATATCTACTATTTTGGCTGTGTTTTTTATTTTATATGTTTTAATCTTGAATCTAGGAGCAGTAACTTGTACCATTTTTAATAAATTCCGTACAACTCGGTTTTAGCTAAAGTTTGAGGTGAGCTTAGCTCTTATACTCCTGTAGCTGTCATAAAGTTTGTGGATTAAAAGGATGAACAGAAACATAGAAACAATAATAAGAATGAACTTCCTTCAAAAAAAATAAGAATGAACTAGAGTAAATCGGGAGAAATAAAAAGGATGTGACTCACTTGTGTGTTAAAACCAATAAAGATGGCTGCATGCTAATATTAATTTCAGAACAGGATGCTTGTATGAGAAAAATGAATCTGAATTGTTTTATATATGTACACAATCACCATCATGAAGGTATAAAACTTCCACCACACACCTTCTCTAATTTTGTGAAGAAAAGAAAAGTACACTAAAGTGTCTAGGTGAATATGGCCTTCGGTGCCTTAGTTTTAAGATCTAAATATACGCAGCAACATTCAAACTTGTGATCTCATGTAGAAGACGCTCTCGCTGTCAGTACTTACAATCTCGTCCCCACCAACGAAGAAGGAGCTCCCGAAGGTGGTGCCAACGTCATTGTGATTGACCCGGAGACCAAAGTCAACGTAGTTGAAGAAGGCAAGCCCCGGAGCATTACCTAACTTTCAAAGTTTATGCAACTTTGAATTAATTATGTTTGTGTGTTTACGTTTCAAGGAGTTGTTTGAATACCCTAGTTGCATAATTCTAGTACCCTATGTCTTGAAATACTAGTATGATAGGTCGATAGTGCTATGCTCTTAGGACCGTTACAAGTCGAGTGATTTCCTGTCACTCGCGAGATATAGGAGTTGCTTGTCTTTACTTATGTTGGAATCATAAGGATGGACGGGCGGGATGGTATGTGTAGATCTCCCGTCTATGTATGATAATTGGATTAAGGTCGAAACGTGTGGTTCTGTTTGTCAAGTTTTTGAACGTACCACGCACATGCCGACCTATGGGAATCGGTAAGACCGGTACCAGATTGATACAGCTAGGACCGATTGCCTTCATTCCTTGGAAATTTATTTCCCTTGTGTACACATGTGGTTACACGCGTGAGATCGGCCGTCATGAGTCCGCGAGTATCCGATAACCTTGTAGCCTAAGGGAGTTGGACCCGGCGCCGAATTGTGTATTGACGGGAAAGGTTGGTTAGTGCTTGTGCCTTTTGTAGCAAGCATTATTCGTGTGTGGTTGGTTTCCCTGGCCAGGTAGTGAAATTCGATTCCAACTGTCCGCTTCTCGTGGTTAATGAGATTGCTTGACCGTTGTGCTACATTGAGTAACAAGTGAAACTATGAGGATGATGAACTTGTTGTATGTATTAAATTGTATTGCACCACTTGTATGCTTAGAAAGGTTGCTTATCTAGAATGGTTAACAATACTAGAATTTGATGCTAAAATTTTCAAAGTAAGGATCCACTCTTAGTCGCTTTATGGCAAAACAAACCCACCAGTCAAAAGCCTCTCATGTCTCGGAATTGGTGATGTAGTTTTTCACCCGTCGAGTAAGCCTTGCTGAGTATTAGTATACTCAGCCTTGCTTGTGGCTTTTATTTCAAGTATGCATGTTGTAGAGGACCTTGCTAGTGCTACTTGGCCTACCCAGGGTCCTCTTGGCTGGCACGTCGAGTGGGTTCCGTCCTCATCCGAGGATCATGAGCAGTAGCACCATGGACGGCTTCATCGTGGTGTTGTTGTGTATCGTTGTTAGTTAATTTCCGCTGCTGAACTCTCAAACTTTTAGTTCAATTTCAGACTTGGTTTGTATTAAATTGTTGAGACTATTTATGTTAAATTGAACTTGTGGAATGTTGTAATCTTTGGGACTCACCTTCGTGTGGGCGTGCATGTTGTTTCGATAGAAAGAAAAACGTGGTTAATCGGGTATAATCCGACGGCGCTCCAGCTCATTCTGGATTAAGTGTCTGACGTGGTTCATGGGGTACTTAACTTAGAATAATTTTAGAGTGGTCCACCACACAAACTCTCCCTCTTAAGCTTGGCTGTCACCAAGACCTCACTCCACTCTCTCTTCCTCTCTACTCTAAGAATGGAACAACTTGGCACTAGTGGCTCTTCTCTCCAAAATGGTGTGTCTTGAATGGAGTGTAGGGGCTCCCTTTTATAGCTTCCATGGTCGGTTCAGCGTGAGATACCGACTTAACCAGGCTTGACATTCAAGGAGCTGCATGCACAAGAAAGCAGGGCGCCAGGCGTGCAGGTGGGAGGCCGGTCGGCCACCCCTATGCCGATCGGGCTGGGGTTGGTGCCATCTGGCACTACCTTCCTCGTGTGTGGTCTTGATCACCTCTGGGCGTCGGTTGTGTAAGATTTCTGGTGAAATTAGCTTTGTGGCGCATGTAGGTGGGCCCTTTAATCCAAGGGAAGCCTTTTAGGATCCTTGGATCAAACAGACTTGGAACTCACGGTTAGGATCGATGGAGGGTGTGTTTCTTGTCTCCTGGATTAGTGACGTGGCAATTGGGCCTTGTAGGAGGCCGATCGGCCATCGTTGGGCCGAACGGCCTGGCCCTATGACCTTTTGCCTTCTATTTTCTCCTGTATGCTCCTTCTCTCATTAGTAATAAACATTTAGCATCGAAAGACATATATGAGATATGAAATGCATGAAATGTTGGTGGTAAACATGTGAAATATCGACCACCAACAGTCATCCTTGCAGTGAGAGTAGGTGGCTTCTTCCCTCGTAATCGAGGCTTAAGTGGAGGTGGCGGAGGTGGTGGCGGAGGTGGTGATGGAGAAGATGGGTTGGACGGGGTGGTGGAGGGTAACGCCGGCACCAGGACGCCAACGCCGATAGCAGTCGCCGCGGTGAGAGGTCGGGGAGCTTATGGTTGCTCCGTCGACGTCGGCAGGACAGATCTACCGTGGGACTGGCTCTGGTACCAATTGTTATGGTTCGGGTAACAGGAGAAGGATTGCCAGCGACTTCCGCACGGCGACGAGCTCGGCGGCGCCGACTCGGCGGTAGCCAGAAAGGGAAACAGTGTAGGTTTTGGATAACTTCTCGCCTCCGCCCAACCACCCACACGGTGAGTTTAACAGTTGATGAGACTCTTGGGCCGATACACACCTAGCGGCTCGCAGGCCGGCTTATGGGCCGAATTTTGTTGCTAGTATAGTAGAAGGTATGCATGCTGGCGTTCGTGACACAGGCGTACATGAAAGTCCAACTGCCGCCGACCGCTGTTCAATCTATACGAACTCCTTCCGTCAAGAGACTAGAGGCAGTCTCGCCGACTCGCCGTCTTCAGTCTTCACAGTTTGCGTGGAGGCACGGTCGCATGGCCACATAGCGTGCGCCGCAGATGGCAGGGTTTACAAAACCGCTACATTACCGATTTTTTTAAATAAAAAAATCGGTCCGGCTAACCGGTGAAACCGGCCGGCTAACCGATGGTAGTGGTTTTATAGTGTCGGTTTGGGAGCGGTAACCAGGATTTTTTTGCAACCGGACCGGACCGGTTTAGTCGGGAACCGGTCGGTTCGGACCGGTTGCCACCGGTTTTGTAAACCCTAGCAGATGGGCGACCGACGTCCGGCGATGGCGTTCGCCACTCCCACTCGCGATGTCTGCGGCTGATGACCGGCGGATGGCCGATGCAATTCCTGTTCCCCCGATCCAAACTAATATAAAAAGATTCCATATTTTCTATCTATTTTATATTCATTTTTTATCTCTATGATCTTTGATGAATTATTTTGGATTTAAATTTTGTCTCATGATACCATATGATTTGTTTGACAAGATTAGGCCAAAATATCGTAGAAAACCAAGCCAAAACTTAAAAGGAATATACTATTTTCTTACTTGTGGGTATGAAACAAAATGGAAGATGGATTTTTAAGAGATTGTCTGGTAGATATACTGAAAGAGATTGAAATGAAGGTCACCACATTTTTTATTATTGACGATTTCGATATGGTGTGTGGCAATTTAAATGAAAAAGGTACATTGACCACTTTTGCAAACTATTTAGCTTTTTATTGTCACTGTATAATTAAATATTATAGTCATGGCTAGCTACCGACAAAGATTTTTTTTGGCCCCCCATTGAATTTCCGCCCAGTTCTGCCAATACCGACATCTGAAAACAAATACTCATGTAGATAGTTGAAAATACTCTTGGCATTTAAAAAAGTAATTCGTTTCCCGTGGGAAATAATCCTGACATCTGAAAAAATAATCCTGACGGTAGGAAATTAATATCCCTATTGTCGTTTGAAATTTACTCATCTCAACTAAAAACTACTTCCAAGAGTGACCAATGAATATTACAACTCTCAAACTTTGAAATTACTTTTTCAGTCACAATTTAGGTAGTATTTTTCATACTTAGTAGCAGTTGAAAAAAAACACTCCATTTGCAAAACTATGTGTTTGTCGACAATCCAACAAATTATATTGACATCTACAAGGTGTAATTCGAAAGAATAGGAAAAAAACCGTGGATGTTTACTACCCATGAAATAGGTAAGAAGAGTGAAAGGGCCTCTAGCCTGGGTTTGAAAAAAAAAATTATGCAAAAAATAGATTAGGACTTCCCCACTTCGGTCAAAAAAAAAAAATAGGTAAGAAGAATAAACACAACCATACACAAGCACAGTAATTCTCCATGCAGAATAGTGATAAATATTCTATAACCGGCAATCATGCATAATCTCCAAAGAGTGCATGGTGACCAATTTGCTTGCAGGATAAATATGTTTTCATGAGTTATCTTTTCTTATTTACAAATATTACTTTAATAATTTCTTTTATAATGAGTTAATGATGTCTTATAAATATATTTGTAATGATTAAAATAAATGAATAGATGTTAGCTTTCAAATTAAATAAATATCGAACGACATCTGAATCCAAGACATTCGTTTTCTACTGTATCAAGCAACATGCATATTCGTAGATAATGTCATCGGTGTCCGAATTGAAACGTGTAAAAAGTGACATTACCAAGGCTGCGTTTAGTTACACAAAAAATTTACAGTAGCACCAAAATCTACTATAGCTGAATTCTGGGAAGTGTGGTGGGTAAGTAGGAGGGATGAGATGAATATTAAAAAGTTAGATAAATAGTGTTTTTTTGAAATTTTTTTGAACTAAACGGGCCTTCCGAGAACCCCCTCGTGCGGTTCCATCAAGGTCAAGGTCGCATCGGACGGCTGATAAGAGTCCCGCATGCGCCAACTCCTCTATTTAATATCCGACCCACCTCTTGCCGCAACCCCAATTACCCCAATCCGGCTTCCACAATCTCTCGCCCTCCCTGCCTCTTTGCACCGCAACAAGAAAAAGCTAGGGTTTCGCCCTCATCCAAACCCTCGATCCGATCCGGCGAGTCCACTCCACCCAGATCGATGGCTGCCGATGGTGAGAAGAAGATGATCACACTCAAGAGCTCAGACGGCGAGGAGTTCGAGGTGGAGGAGGCGGTCGCGATGGAGTCGCAGACCATTCGCCACATGATCGAGGACGACTGCGCGGACAACGGCATCCCGCTCCCCAACGTCAACTCCAAGATCCTCTCCAAGGTCATCGAGTACTGCAACAAGCATGTCCATGCGGCCGCCGTTGCCGCGGCGGCGTCCAAGGCCGGCTCCGACGACGCGGGGGCCGCCGCCGCCAACAGCACGGTCGCGTCTGGCGAGGACCTCAAGAACTGGGACGCTGACTTCGTCAAGGTCGACCAGGCCACGCTCTTCGACCTTATCTTGGTAAAGGCTCCGTCTTCCCTCTTCCCCGTTTTTGTATGCCTATCGGATGAAATTTAGATCTGGGATTGGATACGGTTCAGGTCTATCGTTATAGATCCGGATTGATTTGTGAGTAAAAGCTGTATTTACCTGTTTGGATTACGGGGGATCAGTTCTGATTAGTCCACTGCCTGCTAGGATTTGTATTGTCGAATATATTGTTTTCCTATTGAAGAGCTCCTTTTTTATGGGCATTTCTGTTGCAAGGAATAATCGTTGCTTGACATTAGTAGTAGTTTTCTTTTATCTTATCTCTTATTTCTTGTCACAATCTGGACATAATTTTTTTAGGAAAATCTGGACATAAATTTATTGCCATGCTTTTGCTGGAGTATTGCTCTGGTTTCACCCTTATTGGCACCATAATGTGGTGATTGAAGTTTGTGACTGTCGTTACCTCAGGCTTTGTGTCTGCACATCAGATTCTAGCAGTTTTACTCTTCTTGCAATGTGGTAGATAAGCTGTCTTCCAATTGTAGTGTTATTGGAATTTATGGTTATGCTATAGCCTTTTAAATGTGTAGCTGTGGACTCTAGAATTGCACTCTTGTAGCAGTATGGTAGATTAGCCATGTCGTTGAATTGTGCGTTTATGAGAAGATATGGTTATGCTAATGGCCTTTTAATTTCCTTAGTTGCTTGGGGATCTGGTCCGCTAGATTTGTCTGAAATTCATTTTGATGGTATGCAATTGTTCTTTGCTGTCTCATAATCAGTTGAGTTAACCTACATTTTACATAGTATATGCAATGTACTGCATTTTTATTAAATGCTGTGCTTCTGTGAGCAAGGCCAGCTGCTGCTAAACGATATGCTGATACAGGGCCAACGCATCTTTTTAAGGCCTGGCTTTATTTTTGTTGAAAATTTTTGTTTTCATGTGTATGATTCTTTCCTTGCTTATCAACCATTATGTCCTTTTGTTTATTTGAAGTTGGCTTGGGTAAAACCATATAACTTTGTCTACTTTTGTACTCTTAAGTACGATAGTATTTGGTATCTTATGTATTATTGAACTGCAAGCTTATGTGTTGTCTGTTATGAAACCCTCTGAAGTGCAGACTGATTTGTTCCTTGATACCAGTTGTCTGCACTGAAAGCTTTTGTGTGATCGTCTGATCGATGATAAACATTACTGTGCTTGGTTTCTCACATGTTTTTTTATTTCATTGGTTCTATACCTTCACAGGCTGCAAACTATCTCAACATCAAGGGGCTGCTGGACCTGACGTGCCAAACTGTTGCTGACATGATCAAGGGCAAGACCCCCGAGGAGATCCGAAAGACCTTCAACATAAAAAACGACTTCACCCCTGAGGAGGAAGAGGAGATCCGCAGGGAGAACCAGTGGGCCTTCGAGTAGAGAGTGTTGCTTAAGCCCGTGATCTCTTGTGGCCGAGATTTCGTGGTATCCATTTACCTTGCAATGCTCTGCTTTTGCGTCTCGTTGTAATGGTTGTAAGTATTTTGGGAGTCGATATGGTGTGGCTTTCAGAACAAGCGTTGATTGGGTAAAACTGATGTGGTTACTGTGCTGTTATTCTGAACCAACTATCTCTAGTTAAATACCATTGCAAGACCTAAGAGGTTTAGTTCGAGTCGTCTTGCTTCGTGATTATTATTTGGATTCTGTGGTGTTTTATGGAGATTTCATCGCTGGTCTCGTAATTCTTTAGTTAAGGCCTGTTTAGTTTTGGTGTTAAAAATTTTCACAAATCACGTTCAAATGTAAACATAGACTAATTTTAAACTAATTATATAGACAAGTGTAAATTTTTAGATGTTTCTATCTAGCTTAATTTGTCTTTTAGATATATTCACTGTAGTATGACATAGTTCAATTATGGACTAATTAGGTTTAATTGTTAAATAATGAAGTGATTAAGCTTAATAGTTGGCTCGTCATGTCTCGTCTATGTAATAATTACATTGTAATTAGTATATATACTAGCAAAAAAAAAAAGCTTTGTGTTGCTACATGCTAAACCTATGTATATATCATTACACTTAGGTCTTTGTGGATAAACATGATTATTTAAAATCTTGCCAGACATGCAAATTTTAATATCATTCTAGTAAACATACACGTGTTGCTGGGGGCTTAGAAAGTTGAGTGGATGACAACCTAAATTACTTTTAAATACAATGTCACTATTAGTAACAAAATAACAACAACAACATACATAGCCTTTAGTCTGAAGCAGTTGTGAGAGGCTAGAGATGAAACCCAAAAAACAAATTTCAAGTCTTAGGCATGTTGATAGCTAGTCAATCTTTTTACCGTCTTGTCCTAAGTCAATCTAAGTCTACCTCTTTCTCTCTTTACATTATTGGCCCGCTCTAGAATTCCAGTACGCATCGGCGTCTCAGGAGGCCTCCGTTGGACATGTCCAAACCATTTCAGTCGATGTTGGGTCAATTTCGCCTCAATGGGTGTCACCCCGACCTTCCTAATATCTTTATTCTGGACTCTATCCCTTCTTGTACCTCTAAGACTACCGCAACATCCGAATATCTGCTACACTCAGTTGCTGGACATGTCGCCTTTTAGTAGGCCAACATTCTGCCTTGTATAACATCGCCGGTAGAATAGTCATTCTATAGAACTTACATTTTAGCTTTTGTGGCACCCTATTGGTGTTTCTTAGGCTATAGAAATAGATTATGCAAGTGCACGGAATAACCCGTTGTAGCATTTTACCATGGAGTATTCTGGGTTATCGTATTTATTTCCTCAGGGAAGCAATTTGGTTAAAGGGTATTGAAGAAATATATGAAAGCCTATTACGATCACTCACTAACTTTAGGTAAGAAAGACGGATGGCTAGATAATGGTCAAGTGAATACTGGATAGAAGGCCTGGATTGGCCAACAACACAGGAGACTAACTAAGTACCAAAGGAAAGTAGTTGGGAGAACTACCGGTGAAGAGGAACCTATGACACTTCTAAAGGATGAGAAGCCTCCCTAGCCTTAACTTAGAGTTAGACTTAGCTCTCCAGAATCTTAGCTTGCTTCGACGGCTAGAGCAGGAGGACCCAGACTGGGATGAGAAGGAGGTCCTCCGAGCTCAGCAACTACTGTTATGAGAGCACCCAAACGTGGTGGACTATAGAGGACGGACAAGGTTGTCACCACCTGCCGCCTACCACAGCGGTACCATGGGGTGAAACACACTCCCTAGCTAGCAATAAGTCAGACAACACGCCTGCACTTAGAACTACAAATCCCCTTGAGGCCTTGACTGAAGGGACCGTGACACCCTATGAGGGGGGTGAATTAGGTGTCCTAAAAACTAAGGCTCCAATTTTCACATATGAAAACCTATTTCAATTTCTATCTAAATGTGCTCTAGGTTTTCTCTAAGTGTTGCTATCTCTACCGCTACAAAGTTTTGCACCCTAGGTCCAATCCTATTCTAGCATGGCAAGTCTAGGAAAGGTAAATGCGGAAAGTAGTGGAAGAATGAAATGCGGAAGCTTAAAGGGTAGAGAAGAGCAAACTCCCGGCACGACGATTTTTACCGAGGTATCGGAAAGCTCGTGAGCTTTCCACTAGTCCTCGTTGTTGGAGCCCCTCTCAAAGGGAATGCCCGCGCAAGGGCATAAACTCCCCGGTCGAGTAACTCCGTGGGTGACCACGTTACTTCCCCATGCGCAAGCGGGTCTCCGCTCGTCCCTCCCCGGATGCTCCTTGCCGCCTTCACTTGATAGAGCTTCGGCCAAACGCCAAGGGCCTCTCCTCCCTTGCAAAAGCACCGGTGGCCACTCCACAAACTCGGTTGGAGGGTCTCGCAAGACTACAAGCCCCGGATTTACAACACTTGGTGCGTGCAAGCACCAGTAAGCAAAGAGGTATGCAAACCTCGCTAAACTCTAGGCTAAACACCTAAGAAATGCGCTAAAGGGTCTAGACTAGCACTAAGCACTTTGCTAATCACCTAGATCTTCTATTTAGCACTTTGGTGGATTGAGCACTTAAGATTGTGTAGAACACTTGCCAATAGCTTCTCCTAGATTGTGTAGAACACTTGCCGAGGCAACCCATATTTATAGCCCCAACCAAAGGAGCTAGCTGTTGCAAGCCGTTGCAACTTTTCTGCGTACCACCGACTGATTCGGTGGGTCCAGGAGGGGTACCAACGAATTAGGCGGTGGTGCCACCTCAGCTAGCCGTTGAACTAGCCGTTGATCCACTATGTCACTGACATGTGGGGCTCGTCCAACCACCGACTGATTTGGTGCCCATTGCTCCTTCACCACCGAAGGAGTCGGTGGTCTCTGAGTAGAAGATCTTCGGTCTTCTTCAGCACCGACTGGTTCGGTGCCCCTTCTTCTTGTACCACCGAATGAATCGGTGCTTACCAGAACCGAACAACTGTTTCCAGGCTGAATGACCGACTGGTTCGGTGCTGCCCACCGAATGAATCGGTGCCCCTCCAAATCTACACAGTACTGAACTGGTATTTCTAGGCATATTGACCGATTGATTCGGTGCCCCTTGATGATACCTCCGAATGAGTCGGTGGTCCTTCTTACTGGGCTTCACAGGGCTCTGGTTCCCGCCACCACCGACTGATTCGGTGGGCTTCAGCACAGAGCACCGAATGAGTCGGTGCCTCTGCTTTTCCTGTTGTCTTCTTTGCTTCTTTGCTGATCTTTTCTTCTATCTTCATTGCCATCTTTTGGATATTGGTTATATAAGCATTTGGATGGCTTCCAATGTATTCTTGGGACCTAGAAATATCTACAAATATCATCTAGACAAATTGTTAGTCCCAATGATTATGTTGTCAATCAATCACCAAAATCACAAACAATGGCCTAGGGCCATTTTCCTTACACAGAGGAAAATCCATTCACTCGAGGAGTTTACAAGCTCCCGGTCCAAGCATGAAAGACCCGCGAGCAAAGCTCCTGATTGTTAAATACTCTAATAGAAAACTAGGGGCGAGAAGATAAACTTCCACTCTCTCTCTCTATATATATATATCTATTTCTAAAGCAAGCAATGATTCTGCCCAAAATTTGGTCCGTCGTTGACCATTGACCGAGCTCTGACAGGTGGGCCATGTCCTTCCCAGTCCTGTCCTTGACCAAGTCGTCCTCTCGAGTAAAATCGGACACAAGAACAAGGTGATGAAATCAATCTGAGAAAATACCATGAACATACACAAGGCGAAAGGATTGCACAGTTCATTTAGATGTATGCAAAAACAAAAGATCTATGCATAGGTTAAAAAAATAACATTTGGATTTCAACTCCAAGTAACTTGGAGAAACTGCAATTTTTCCTAAGCATCTTCAGCTCCAGGAAGAGATCTTAATCAGGTTTTGAAAAAAAAGAAGAGATTGGACTCAGATTTTGCAGAAGGGGAAGAGATTAGAACACACATGAATCACCAATCCAAATGGGAGAGAGAAAAATGTTCAATCTCTGCAGCCCAACAAGTCCACGGGAGTGGAGCAGCATCATCAGCCCTCGAGCTCGAACATCGGCAGCTGGACGTGGGTGTCATGAACCAGGACAGGCACTCGTCTGCACGCATGGGGAGCAGAGGCGCTAACAGAGGCTACTGGGCCAACATCGAACAGCGCAGGAAGAGGCAGCCCAACTCAAGATTCGACGGCCCAGAATGGAGCATGTGAGCAAGCTGTTGGATACGACGCACGGGAGAGATAAAGAGAAGTGGTGAGACGAGAATGAGATCGGGATTGATGTAATAGGAATAGACAGGCCGGCTTGCCGGAGAAAGAACTTGGCGGCGGGACTTCCTCGTCGTTTGTATCGAACCAATTACTATTTCCTGTTAAATCCCATCGTAGTAGATCGGTACTCTGACATCTGGTATCAGATTCCAGTGTTCTTCCCCACTCGCGATCCGCCAATTCGTTGATCACCCTTCTACACCGATCTGCCACACTGGCCGATCGTCCAGATTACTTGATTCACCCCCAATACAAGACACGCCTCCAGAAGCAAACCATGGAAAGCGAGAAGCACGTAGCGGAAATCGCGAAGGCACTATCTGGCATCCAAGCCACTCTTACTAAGCTCACGGGGTGGAAGAAAGAGGCCGACTCCAAGGTGGATGCTGTGGAATCCAAGGTGGACACAGTCAATCAGACTGTAGTCGGCCTTCACTCGTCGGTGGACGCCCTTCGCTCCAAGATCGATCAGATCTTCCTCCACCACAAGCAGGAGGAAGCCGAAGACAAGGTGTTCGACACTTTGTCTCCAAAGGACAAGAAGGTTGGTGCCGCCCATCTGGCACATTCCTCTAACGAGGCAGCTTCTAGGCAGTCTGGCCACGGCAAAGATCTTCAACACCGGGGGTCTGGTAGTGGGGTGGTCTTCACCCTTCAACCGCCTCCGGTCACAGGTGCGAAAAACACCTTTGACCCTTATCCCCACAATGCCCTGTTTCCAAACTGGAATGCTGCTTTGCCACCTATGGATTTCCTTGAATTTGATGGCAAAAACCCTAAAATGTGGCAACACAAATGTGAATCATTCTTTGAGTTGTTTAATGTTCCTGAACATAAGTGGGTTAAGCTAGCAGTGATGAGTTTCACTGGGACTGCAGCCTTTTGGCTACAATCCGTAGATGTGATGATCAAAGATACTTTTTGGAAGGACCTCTGTAATGCTGTCTATACTAGGTTTGAAAAAGATCAATATAACTACTTGCTTAGACAATTTCTTCATGTCAAGCAATCTGGCAATGTAGCAGAGTATATTGAGATTTTTGATGAGTTAGTTCACCAAATTAAAGCTCATGATCCCAATCCTGCTCTTATCAACAACAAGTTCATAGATGGATTGAAACTTGACATCAAGTCTGTAGTTTTAATGCATAAGCCAATGGATTTGGATACTGCTAGCTCCCTTGCCTTGTTACAGGAGGAACTAAAGGTGGAATATCCCAGAAGAGATACCAGGAGAATTGATTCTTATCATGGGGGTTTCAAATTGTCTCAAAGGCCACCATCTTCTGTCCCAAGCACCAACGCTCCTACTTATGCAACTCCTGAAGAAAGGAATCATGTCAAAGCTCTTAAAATACAATCTCTTGAAGATAAGATGAATGCAGTAAAGGCATTTAGAAGAGCGAAAGGCCTTTGCTACAAGTGTGGTATGAAGTTGGCACCCAACCATAAGTGTGCACCAACGGTGGCAATTCATGTTGTTGAAGAGCTATGGCAATTATTGCAGGATCCTGAACTAAGCAGCATGTTGCCACTTGACAATGAATCTGACTCAGGAGATGACCTGATGAGTTTATCTGTGCATGCTGTGGATGGTACCGAAGCTCCCAAGACCATGAGAGTGGTTGGAAATTTGTGTGGTTTGAAACCTCTGATACTGATTGACTCAGGTAGCTCCAGTAATTTCATCATTGAGCAAATGGCTAGATCACTTCCTGGTTGGATATCTTTGATAAATCCTGTAGCAGTCAGGGTTGCTAATGGAACATCTATTATGTGCACTCATCAACTAAAAGCCTGTCAGGTCTATATTCAGGGGCATTGTTTTGAAATGGACCTCAAAATCTTACCTCTGAAGTGTTATGACATCATATTGGGAATGGACTAGTTGGAGCTTCACAGTCCTATGGAAGTGCACTGGCACCACAAATGGATGTCATTCTTCTACAAGGGAGACATAACTAAGATGCAGGGGATACATTCACAGAAATTGCAATTAAGCAAAATTTTAGTGAATCAGATAGAAAAATTAGAACAAGATGGCGATATCTGGTGCATACTCGAGGTGTTTTTGCTCAAACCAGAGCAAATTAACCCAAGTTGGCCTAAAGAAATTCATGATTTGATAACCTGTTTTGACGATATCTTTGCCAAACCTCAAGGTCTACCACCAAAAAGGACTCATGCTCACACATCCCATTCATGGCTGGTGCACAACCATTTACAATCAGACCCTATTGATATAACCCAGCACAAAAGAATGAAATTGAGAAACAAGTTTCTGAATTGCTGAAGACTGGTATGATTCAGGAAAGTTCTAGTCCTTTTGCATCACCAGTGCTATTAGTCAAGAAGAAGAGTGGTGATTGGAGATTGTGTGTACATTACAAAAAGCTGAATTCTATGACTATCAAGAGCAGATTCCCTATGCCTATACTGGAGGAGTTCATTGATGAACTGGCAGGAGCCATGTGGT
Organism: Digitaria exilis; assembly: GCA_015342445.1. Classification (NCBI taxonomy): domain Eukaryota; kingdom Viridiplantae; phylum Streptophyta; class Magnoliopsida; order Poales; family Poaceae; genus Digitaria; species Digitaria exilis. Next base: position 103,471 of record JACEFO010002620.1, on the reverse strand, counting down.
GTTCTACTTTGGACCTCAGCTCTGGATTCCACCAGATACTTGTTGATGAAGCAGACCAGTATAAAACAGCCTTCCAGACATACAATGGGTACTATGAGTACCGTTTATGCCTTATGGAGTCACTGGTGGCCCTGCAACTTTCCAATATGTGATGAATTCAGTTCTCTCACCGTTACTAAGAAAGTGTGTAGTGGTATTCATTGATGACATACTAGTATACAGCAAAACTTGGAAGGACCATCTTAGCGATCTACACAGTGTCTTCAGTCTATTGAGACAACACCAGTTCAAAGTAAAGCTGTCCAAATGCGCTTTTGCTCAACAGCAGATTCCATATTTAGGCCATGTTATCAGTGATCAAGGTGTGGCGACTGATCCCAAAAAGGTGTTCATCATTCAGAATTGGCCTACACCCACTAATGTGAAGGAAGTGAGGAGTTTCTTGGGAATTGCTGGTTACTAAGGAGATTTGTCAAGAACTTTGGAATTTTGAGCAAGCCTCTAACAAATCTGCTAAGAAAGGGGGAGTTATTCAATTGGACCAAAGATCATCAGCATTCATTTCAGACCCTGAAGCAAGCACTAAGTACGACACCTGTTTTAGCACTACCAGAGTTCAACAAGACCTTTGTTATTGAAACTGATGCATCAGATAAAGGCATTGGAGCTGTCTTACAACAAGAAGGTCATCCTATCTCATATATCAGCAGAGCATTGGGCCCCAAGAATCAGATGTTATCAACCTATGAAAAAGAATGTCTTGCTATTCTGCTAGCAATAGAGTACTGGAGGCCATATTTGTTACAAGGAGAGTTTATCATCAAAACTGATCAGAAAAGTCTGACACATCTAGATGACCAGAGGCTTTCAACTCCTTGGCAACAAAAAGCTTTAACAAAACTAATGGGTCCGCGGTACAAACTGTGCTATAAGAAGGGTACTGAAAACATTGCTGCTGATGCATTGTCAAGAATTACCCTACAAGATGGACTACAAATCATGTCATTATCTACTACACAACCAATCTGGTTGGGAGACATTGTTATGGCCTACCCTCAATACACTTAAACAGCCAAGCTCTTAGCCTCTTTAGCACTGAACAATCCCTGTGGTGATTATACTCTGAAGGAGGGATAAAATACAAAGGGAGAGTACTGGTACCACCAATCTCTGACATGCAGCTCAAACTAATTGCAGCATTGCATTCTAGCCCTGTTGGAGGACATTCTGGATATCTGGTCACCTATCACAGAGTGAAAAGTCTATTCTATTGGGCTAAACTTAAAAAGATGGTCAAAGAATATGTAGCTCAATGCCAAGTTTGTCAGCAGGCAAAGACTGAAAGGGTCAAGTACCCAGGTTTGTTACAGCCTCTCCCTGTACCTGATTTTGCCTGGCAAGTGGTTACTATGGACTTTGTGGAAGGACTTCCCACCTCTCATAAATATAACTGCATCATGGTGGTAGTGGATAAGTTCTCTAAGTACGCACACTTTATACCTTTAGCACATCCTTTCACTGCTTACAAGGTAGAAATGTCTTATATGGATAACATATTTAAGTTGCATGGGCTGCCCGAAGCTATTATTTCAGACAGAGACAAGGTTTTTACAAGTTCTCTGTGGCAAGAACTATTCAAATTGACTGGCACAGAACTGAGAATGAGCACAACTTACCACCCACAAACCGATGGGCAAACGGAAAGGGTTAATCAGTGTCTTGAAGCCTACCTTAGGTGCTTTGTTCATGCCTGCCCAACCAAATGGAAGGATTGGCTCCCTCTGGCTGAATTCTGGTACAACACCAGTTATCATTCCAGTTTGCAACAAACTCCGTTTGAAGTATTATATGGACAGAAACCCTGACATTTGGGCATCGATGTGATACAAGCATGTACAGTCCCTGATCTCAAAGAGTGGCCATCTCAGCGCAAATTGATGACACAGTTGTTGCAGCAACAGCTGGTCCGGGTGCAACAAAGACAAAAGCAGATCTGAGAGAACATTCGAAGTGGGAGACATGGTGTATCTCAAAATCCAACCTTATGTTCAGTCATCCTTGCAAAAGAGAGCCAATCATAAGCTGTCATTCAAATATTTTGGACCCTTCAAAATTTTGGAGAAAATCGGTGCTGTTAGTTATAAGCTGGAACTGCCCACAACAACATCCATTCACCCAATCTTCCATGTTTCTTTGCTGAAGCAGGCCGTCGGCCCTTCTCATCAGGTCAGTCCTGAATTACCTGTACTCAGTGATGCATTTCAAATTCCATTGAAGATTCTGGAACGTCGAATTGTGGACAAGGGACATAGATCTGTAGCTCAAGTATTGGTCCAGTGGTCATCATGGCCACCATCTCTATCTACCTGGGAAGATGAAAGTGTTGTGAAACAAAGGTTTCCTGAAGCACCGGCTTGGGGACAAGCCGCTTCTAAAGAAAGGGGGGATGTCATGAACCAGGACAGGCACTCGTCTGCACGCATGGGGAGCAGAGGCGCTAACAGAAAAGCTACTGGGCCAACATCGAACAGCACAGGAAGAGGCAGCCCAACTCAAGATTCGCCGGCCCAGAATGGAGCACGTGAGCAAGCTGTTGGATACGACGCACGGGAGAGATAAAGCGAAGTGGTGAGACGAGAATGAGATCGGGATTGATGTAATAGGAATAGACAGGCCGGCTTGCCGGAGAAAGAACTTGGCGGCGGGACTTCCTCGTCGTTTGTATCGAACCAATTACTAGTTCCCGTTAAATCCCATCGTAGTAGATCGGTACTCTGACAGTGGGGCAGCTGAGGCGAGTGTGAGGGCGAAGAGGCGAACAGGCAAGGGCAAGGACGTTGGGCTAGGGATGGGCAGCCCAGCAGCCAGCCAGCATAGGCACGGGCGTGAGTCGACGGCGAGGTTCGTCAATGTGGACTAGACGGGGGAACTAGAGAATGTGTTGCATGCTTACGGCTGTCGCCGTGAAGAGTTCGGTCAGCGGCGGTGTGGAAGACAGGAAGAGTGATGGTAGGATTTGAGAACTGGCGCAGGCAACAACGATTTTTGTTCAGCGTGAGTTAATCCTATTCGTGCAATCACATTGCATGCTCTGGATAGCTCGGTGATAAACGGACCAGTGGGATTTTGCGGCCCAAAAGGTAATGCTCGGCCCAGGTTAATTCGTGCCCGTGATTGCGTGTGATATGAGATGGGCTAGGTTGAAAGCACTTGCCTCAGTAGGCCACTTAAGTTTAACACACTATTCTTAAAAAAACATAAGTTTACCTTAAACAAACTTAAGTTTACCGTATTTATTTATTTATTTATATAGGATATATGACATGGATATAGTAACCTAAATTGCATCTCAATGACGACCCTCCAAATTAATGCTATATATGTATATATATATCCTTATTTTTATTATTTATTAATGAACTGATGACAAGTTACATTAGTGTTTCTTTCGCTTCGCTAAACACTTTTATTTATTTCTTTGACTAAAAAGATATTTATTTATTTGAATAATCAATATTTCTAAATAAAAACAGTAGAAAAAATCCACCATACATTGAATCGAACTACATGTGCTAAACTTCCTATCTCGCGACAACAGAAATATTTTTTCGATAATATATATTTCATTTACCCATAAACCCATAGCAACGCACGGGCATGTTTGCTAGTGTGTATATAGGGCACGTCTATTTGGCTCCCTGCGCGTTGAATAGTATTCAACGCGACAACCGGAGTTGGCCCGAGCTCCGACGTGTTAATATGACATGCGTATTTACTCCGTTTTTCCTCCCAGGTAGTAAAAATGTAATCACAGCTGTATAACAAATCCGTTATGCTGTACGCGACCTCCTTCGACGGCGACAACCATGGGCACGGCGGCGGCGACGCCGGCCACAGCGGCGACGACGGCGTGGAGCAGGGCCACTTGTAAAGAACCACCCAATTTACATTTGGTTTATATGAAATCATCGATCAATCCCTTAAGATGAGAGCTAGCACGCGTCCGTCTCTTGACTTGCCACGTAGTAACCCACATCTAGAGGCTCAGGATAAATGCAATATCGCATAAAACAATGCAAATCCTGTAGTCCCGGTATGTGTCCAACAACATGCCCAAGATCAAGCATACACATACCGTTCATACAAATACACACATCACCAAATTAACCATAGAGAGCAATTTTAGTCATTACATGAGAGTTCAACATTGAAAATATTACAAGTCCAACATAAAGATTCAAATTTAAATAAGAGCTCCAAATACAAGTCTTGAGCTCACCAAATATTACATGAGTGACATGAATTAAGGTTAAGTTTCCTATGGCGATCTCACAATGATAAACGATAAAACACAACGGTAAGACAAAAGAAAAGGTGCCTAGCACGAGCACACCAAAGGCACAAACATCACACGCCCGGCCTACTCCTCACCCGTATGAGGATCAACAGGGTAGAAGAGACCAAGCACGGCCTCCAGTTCGTCTGCAACTTGATGAAATATAGCAACTTGAGTACAAAGGGTACTCGCAAGACTTACGCAATTACAATATAATCAAGGAGTATGCATATTTGGTCGTAGCAAGGAATGAGGCTTTAAGGTTAAATAAATTGCATAAATGCCTATCTCATCCTAGCCTTAACTTTTATATAACATGAGCAAGTGATAAATCATCCAATAGACCTAGTCAAACTTTATTTATCTTGCCCATCCCACCTCAACTTTTAGTGAACAACATAACATAATCGTGTGAACATAGATGTGACATCCCTGATGTTTAGTACCTTAAAAACACAATCAAAACAGCATAAAAGGGCAGCAATGGTGGTAGCACACATAATTTGACCAAAATTTGAAATTTAAATTTCAAACAAGGCCATTTTGACACCCAACTAAAATCTCAAGAATTTTGTACTAAACTTAAAAATCTCCAAAAATATAAGATGTTTGTCATCACGAATGAGGCCTAGTCACTGATGGGAACTTTTCAAATTTTGCAGTTAAGCCCCTCAAAAACTCGAAAAACCATGCTGAACGTCTGTTAATGGCCTGTTTGAGCTTCAAAAATTTGAAATTTCAGGTTCACCCCAAAAAGAAAGTTGTGTCCCACATCTCAAACTCCAACTTTTGTATTTGCACATTTGAATGTTCAGTTCAAATTTTTGGAGAAAATCTACAGTGAAAGGAAGAGCTCCACGGGGCGCCCGAAAGTCGCCCTGGCGCGCTCTGCCCCGGCCGCAGACCGGCCGCCACGTGGCCGGCGAGCGGCGACGGCCTCGCCTGGCCGGCCAAGCCGCGGCGGCACCTTCCTTTTGTCCTCGCGCGGGCGTCTGGCTCCCCGTTCCGTCACGTCGAGCCGCCCCGCAGTCGGATTCCTGCTCGCAACGCGCCAAAGCCTCTGCGGCTTATCCCTCCATCGCGCACGCCACGATCCTCAGCCCCCAACCCCCTCCGCTCGCGCCGCTCAAGCTGTCAGAGCCATCGATGGCGACTCCGACGGCTCGAGCACGCGCACGCACGCCCTGAGCAAACCCAGCCAGCTCTAGAGTGCTCATTTGCTTCGCCAAGTGACCTCTGACCCTTGCCTTTGCTCACGCCACAGCCATTCCCTCTCCCCCACGCTCCCGAGCCCCTTCTTCAACCTCTGGCCGCAAGAGCCGAGCTCGAGCGCCGGAGCAAATTCGCCCCCATCCCTCCACCATTTCCAAATTCCCCGCACTCAGAGCTCGCCCACTTCCTTAGCTTCGATTTCCCCCACTTCTTTCAAGCTCCCATCGACTCTTCGGCGAGAAATCGGAATTTCCCCGAAATCCCCATTTTTCGGCCGCCGAGGCACCTCCACGTCGAGCCACACCTTCGAGCTATCCACAACGCCAACCGAGCATCCCAACGTTTTCGCCGTGTCCCACTGAAGCTCACGAGCCCCTCCAACCGCGGTCAAAGTCACCGACCTCGCCGGCGTTGAAGCCGCAGCGGCCGCACCGCCACTGCTCCCGTCGCCGGCCACCTCCGAGCCTCCTCTAACCTCCCAACCGCCACCAACCGCCACCATTCGACTCGTGGTGAGCTGCTCGTCCTTTTCCCCCACTTCTCCGACCTCCTCCCACCGTCGTTTGGCCGGCGCAACATCGCCGACGAGCCAAGGGCACATCTTCATCTTCTTCCTTTTCGTAGGGTTCCCAGTGAAAGAAACTAGGGGCCTGTTTGCGAGGTTTCAAAAGTTCCGAGGGTCGCGGCGTAAAAAGATTTTTAAGGTTTAAGTTCATTTTCCCAAAATCTTATAAAATCCACTAAAAATCGTAGAAAAATCAGAAAGATGCTAAAAAATACTCCCTGGACTCGTGAGATTGTAAACTCCAATCTCATGTTGGCATGTATACACTTCTTATGAATAGTTTATGAATTGTTCCATTTTTAATAAATTCTGTGTAGCTCAATTTTAGCTAAATTTTGGAGTGAGCCAAACTCTTATACTCCAATAGCTGTCATAAAGTTTGTGGATAAAAAGAATGCACAGAAACAGAGAAACAAAAATGAGAAGAAGCTAGAGTAAAATTGAGTTTTATAAAAAGAAATAGAACACTTTGGATAATTAATTAAATATGGAGCATGTGAAATCTAAATTCCAGAACTGCACACTTGCTTAAAAATAATAATCTGAAATGTTGTATATGTGTACACAATCACCATCATAAAGACATAAAAATTTCCACACACCTCCTCTAATTTTGCGAAGGACAAAATAGTTCACTAGTATGTCTAGGTGAATATGGCCTTCAGGGCCTTGTTCTTAGATCACATAGGCAGCCGTATTAAAGTTGTGCATCTCATGTAGAAGGCGCTCTCGCTGACGGTACCTACAACCTCGTCCCCGAGGGTGGTGCCAACGTCGTCGTGATCGACCCGGAGCCTGACCGTCAGCTAGCTCAAGAAGGCAAGCCCCAGAGCATAACCTAACTTTTGATTCGTGCAACTATGAATTTATTATGCTTGTGCATTTACGTTCTAGGTGTTGTATGAATACCCTAGTTGCATGATTCTAGTACCTATGATTGGAAATACTAGCATGATAGGATCGGTAGAGCAATGCCTCTAGGACCGTTACAAGTCGAGCGATTTCCTGTCACTCGCGAGATATAGGAGTTGCTTGTCTTTACTTATGTTGGAATCATAAGAATGGACGGGCGGGATGGTATGTGTAGATCTCCCGTCCGTGTATCATAATTAGATTAAGGTCGAAACGTGTGGTTCTGTGTGTCAAGTTTTTGAACGTACCACACGCATGCCGACCTATCGGAATCGGTAAGCCTGGTACCAGATTGAAGCAGCTAGGACCGATAGCCATCTCTCCTTGGAAATATTTTGTTTCCCTTGCCGTACACATGTGGATATATGTGTGATGCCGTGAGTGAAGCGGTAAACCTTTATCCTAAGGGAGTGGACCCGGCGCCGAATTGTGGATTGATGGGAAAGGTTGGGCACATTGTCCGTGTGTGTTGGGTTTTCCCTGGCCAGGTAGCAAAATTCGGTTTGAACTGTCCGCTTCTCGTGGTTAATGAGACTGCTTGACCGTTGTGCTGCATTGAGTAATAAGTGGAACTTGAGGATGATGAACTTGTTGTATGTACTAAATTGTATTGCACCACTTGTATGCTTAGAGAGGATGCTAATCTAGAATGGTTAACTCTACTAGAATTTGATGCTAAAATTTTGGAAATAAGGATCCACTCTTAGTTGCTTTTTGGCAAACAAACCCACTAGCCAAAAGCCTCTCATGTCTAGATGTCGGTGATGTAGTTTTCACCCGACGGGTAAGCCTTGCTGAGTATTAGTATACTCAGCCTTGCTTGTGGCTATTTATTTCAGGTACTGCTTTGGATGTGGCAGTGGATTCTGTCACTTGGCCTACCCAGGTTCCTACTGGCTGGCATGTCGAGTGGGTTCCGTCCTCTTCCGAGGATCGGGAGGAGTAGCACCATGGCTGGCTTCATCGTGGTGTTGCTATGTATCGTCGTTAGATTATTTCCGCTGCAATGAACTCTCATGCTCTGATTTGAAATTCGAACTTGGTTTGTAATAACCTTTGTGTGGGCGCGCATGTTGTTTCGATCGTGAAAGTACGTGGTTAATCGGGTATAATCCGACGGCGCTCCAGCTCATTCCGGATTAATTTCGGAGTGGTCCGCCACAGCTGGCATCAGAGCCGAAACATGCGCACCAGAGAGAGTAACATACCCTAAATAAATATTTTTGAATAAAACTTGCCAACTCTTGCTTCCGCCGCGCACTTGCGGTGGAATGCTATCCATAGGACCGCTAAGGATTATGTATAGAGCGTGAAGCCTATGTGGGTTAAGGGATCGCGATATGATAGGTGGCTAATTATATATTATACTAACTCCCAGCACATTTTATTCTGTCATTTACTTTCCGCAATGGTCAATACGCTGTAACGTACCACGGCACTATATGAAAATATAGTGGCGGCACATAGTCAATACGCTGTGATGGCGTATGAAACTAGAATAGCATGGTGGGCGCAAGGTACGGCGATTGCTATAGCGTACCACGGCATCATATGCAAATATGATGGCGGCACAAAGTCAATACGCTATTTTATGAGCGTATGAAATTGTCAATATGTTGCCTTGGTGACATATGAAGCATTGCCCGTTCAAAGTTGAATGTTCGGGTGCCACCTCTATAGTGGGTGGTAATGTATGGAAACGCTTTCGTGAGTGCTGGCATGAAAGGTTGATTATATATGTTCTGGAATGGAATCTTCTGCAGGTACACTAACCACGATTCCGTAAGTCGAACGGTTAGAAAAGTCGGCTAGTTAATATAGGGAGAGACGAATATTGCCTGGCCACCGGTAGTAACTTCCTAGGCCAAAAGTGTATTTGCACGCGTGTTGGTGAAAACGATTAGGCCACTCATGCATTGTAATACACTGAAATGTTATTGAACCATAATGTACGATCATTGAACTACCCATCATCAAAATTTTAATAACAACCGGAAATTGTGTCGGAACCCTGCCGAAAACAGTCTGTTCGCATCGTTAGTTCGAACCTGAAAACCTTGTCAAAATAAAAAGTGTTCAACATGAAAGTTGTCATAAATGTTATCTAGTTTGTTCTGTAGAAATTTCAACAAATTTGGTTCAGTAGAATGAGAGCTATGCTTAAAATGGTAACCCCCGGTCTGCTGGAAATTTCTGGGAACAGTGAGTTCAAAATTGAATTTTTACATCTTCTTAACGACAGTTTCTGCTCAAACCTTCAACAGGAAACATGTTGGAAATTACTTAAACAATGTTCTGGCCAAATTTGGGAATTTTTGGGTTTGTAGATGTTGAGTTTTATAACTTTTATTACACTGTCCAGAAACTGTTTTATTTTCTTGGCGCTAACCGGTTCTCACACTTGACCTTTTTGTTCAGATGGACGGCCACGCTGACCTTGCTAGCTACCCCAATGATGTCTCCTTCTCGGACTGTCTTGGATGGGAAGGTTTTCCTAGCATCCTTTGGTCCGTTTTGCAGGCGCTTGATTATCCAACCCCGCCACAATATGAGAGAACCATCCTCCGTGACCGAGGCGTGACTCGTTCCCGAGTGCGTTTGGTGGTGCATCGCCACCCACCGTGTCCCAGCTCTCCTACCTGGAGTGTGGAGGTCCATGGGCATCACATGGAGACCACTTGTGAGATAGCTGCCCTCAATGGGATCAGCTCCTTCTGCGCCCAGAACCAGGACCTTGTGGAGCATCAGCTTCTTGGGCTGTTTCCACCGGCCCAGCCGGACGATGCTCATTGAATGAGGCGCTATATCAGCTCACCTTTGAGGGTGGCGGAGAACCCCGTCGCTGCAGCTGCACTCTTGATGAGATGGATCCGGGCTTATCACCCGCTGCAGGCACTTTTGGGACGGTCACAGAGTGAGGCACTTAACCTTGCCATTGATATGTCTGTTCGTGCCCGCGACCTTGGGGTAGAGAGGATCTCTTTGTCCATAGAGGTGAGCACCAGGGACACCATGATTGCAGATTTAGAGAGACAATTGACCGACCTCCACATAGCACACAACAATGTCCACAACAAGCTAACCCAAACAAGGGATGAGCTTGAGAACGTGCAGGGTGTCTTGGAGCATGCCAATGCCATGCTAGCCGCCCATGATGCTCAGCACCTTCTTGAGGAGGGTGGAGAGAATGGGGAAGGAGAGGCTCCTGATTCCGACATGGACACAGAGGATGACATGCCACCCCTTCCAGCTCCACCGTCTCGCATGGGCAGCGAGGCCACAGCTAACAACCTAGATGACTTCTAGGAGCTGCAGTAGCGAGATTACTCCTCCGCATAGCCTAAATTTTCGATTCATAATGTAATAGGCTAGATGGAGTTGAGTTTCCCCTTCAATCTTTTGAAACAATGTAATTCAATTGGTGTGGATGTGTGAGCCCCAAAACTTGACAAAGGTTGTAATGGTTGTGCTGAAAATATTCTACAACTATCTTTGTTTTAATTATTAATGTGTTTTCCACTCACTTCTGGGTGGTGATTTGAACTACAAAGTTGTTTAGAATTTGTCAAACAAAATGCTCACCAAATTTCAACCCCATTGGTTTAGCGAAATAAAAATGGCAACCAAAACACTACAGCTCGGCCTACTGAAAAACAGCAAATACAGAGAGCTAAAACTCGAATTTTTCGGCCTAGTTCCAGCCCGAATTTGGTTCTGAGCCGAACATGAAAGTTGTAGAGTATGAAATTTGAAGCTACTGACCAAATTGGAGCATCTAATTTGACTCCTACTGGGAGATATGATTTTTCTTCCGAAACTGCCTGCTGATATGTTGTCCTTACGCAGTAAACTTTATTATATTGCCACGTTCTATCTTGTCATTGATTTATGCAAGCTTATGAAATGCAGCTAATACAAGTACCTACTGCAGATGGCTATCACTCGCAGCGGTCACGATGCTAGCGGCTCCAACGCTAACCAGCAGGGGCCAGAAGGGCAGCAATAGCCACCACCACCTCCGCCACCGCAGCAACCTCCGACGTGGCAACAAATGTATGCCACTTAGACGGAGATTCTCCGTAATCTGCAGCAACAGGAACAAATGATGCAGCAGCAGATGCAGCAGCAAGGAGGTCAACAGGCCCCTCAACCTCAAGTGGCTCGGTATGAGGACTTCTTGGCTACACACCCACCGTTTCTCCAGAGCCGAGGAGCCCTTGGAGGCTGATGCATGGATTCGATCCATCGAATCCAAGTTCTCCATTCTAGCCACGCCTTGCACTCCCAACCGCAAGGTGGTCTTTGCGGCGTAGCAGCTCCGCGGCACAGTTCTCCTGTGGTGGGAGAATTACCTGGCCCTGCAGCAGGAGAACCACGCTATTGAGTGGGAGGAGTTCAAAACTGCCTTCAAAGCCCACCACATTCCTGCTGGCTTGGTTGAGCAGAAGTTGACTGAGTTTCTGGCGCTGACTCAGGGTACCCGCACTGTGCTCCAGTACGCCCAGGCCTTCAATGGTCTGTGCCCATATGCGGGTCATCACGCCGACTCCGACGAGAAGAAGTTGGAGAGGTTCCGACATGGCCTCAACACGAAGCTCAAGGCCCAGCTGACCACCACCCGAGTTGCCACATATGGTGAACTTGTGAACATCGCTATTGCCCAGGAAGATACTAACATGGTGCATAAGGCTAAGAAGAAGAGGAAGGCTCCCGCTGGACCTTCGGGTGGACAGCCTCAGAGGTTCCGCCTGGTTCCCCCGGCTGCACCACAAGGGCAGCCAAGGGCACCTCAGGGAGGACGTTGGGTTGCTAGGCACCACAGCAGGGTGCGCCCCGTTTCCCTCCACCGCCGCAGCAGCAACAGGCGCCGAGGCAGAATGTGCAGTAGCCGTCCCATCCTAGAGTTGGCTACCAGTGTTTCAAGTGTGGCAGCAGCAGTCACTTCATCAAGGACTGCCAACAAAACAAGCCGTAGAACCAGCGTCCTGGAAATCAGCAGCACAAGGGCAAGCAACAACGTGTCCAAGTCAGGCAAGGAAGGCTTAACTACACCACCTTGGCCGACCTACCTGAGGGAGCACCAGATATGACTGGTACTTTCCCTATCCACAACCAACCTGCTGTGATATTGTTTGATTCCGGGGCAACACATAGTTTTATAAGCGTAAGATTTCATGCAAAATGTGGGTTAAAATCATATCACACCAAATCAGCATATGTGATATCAACAGCGGGAGGTAAAATAGCATCCAACCAAGTCACTCGAAAAGTACCAATCAGGCTGGGTAGTAAAGTGTTTTCTACTGATTTAATTCTGCTTGGGTTGGAAGGGATTGATATTGTTTTGGGGGCAAATTGGATGACTCAACATAAGGTTGTTGTGGCGGACCACTCCGAAATTATTCCAAGTTAAGTACCCCGGGACCACTAACCGAGTAGTCAGGCACTTAATCCGGAATAAGCTGGAGCGCCGTCGGATTAAACCCGATAAACCACGTTCTTTTCTCGATCGAAACAACAGCACGCCCACACCTTGGTGAGTTCCAGAGATTACAACATTCCACAAATTAACTTACACACATAGATATTACAAGTTATTACAAACCAGGTTCAAATTTAAATCAGAGTACAAGTCTTGCAGCGGAATTTAAAAAAGTCATAACAACTGAATTTAGAGGTTCATTGCAGCGGAAGTAAAACAATCTAACGACGATACATAATAACTCCGTGCTGAAGCCTGCCACGAAGCTACTCCTCCCGATCCTCGCCAGAGGACGGAACCCATTCGATGTGCCAGCCAGGTGGAACCTGGGCAGGCCAAGACAAAGCATCCACATCCAAAGGTATACCTGTAAAATATTGCCACAAGCAAGGCTGAGTATACTAATACTCAGCAAGGCTTACCCGTCTGGTGAAAACTACATCACCGACATCTAGACAATGAGAGGCTTTTGGCTGGTGGGTTTGTTTGCCAAAAAGCAACTAAAGGTAGATCCTTGCTTTCAAGTTTTAGCATCAGTTTCTAGTTTATTTAACCATTCTAGATTAGAATCCTCTCTAAGCATGCAAGTGGAGCAATACAAATTAATTCATAGAACAAATTCATAATCTCATAATTCCACTTATTACTCAATGTAGCAAGGCGGTCAAGCAGTCTCATTAACCGCGAGAAGCGGACAGTTCGAACCGAATTTGTGCTACCTGGCCAGGGAAAACCCAACACACACGGATACTCTGCCTGCTATAAAAGGTACAAGCATTTCCCAACCTATCCCATCGATCCACAATTCGGAACCGGGTCCATTTCCTTAGGATAAAGGTTTACTGCTTCACTCACAGCATCACGCATATATCCACAAGTGTACGGCAGGGGAAACAAGTTTCCAAGGAGAGATGGCTATCGGCCCTAGCTGCTTCAATCTGGTACGGGGCTTACCGGCTCCCATATACCGGTATGCATGTGGTACGTTCAAAAACTTGACACACTCTACCACACATTTCGACCTTAACCAATCATCATACACGGACGGGAGATCTACATCTATCATCCCGCCCGTCAATCCTTATGATTCCAACATAAGTAAAGACAAGCAATCCCTATGTCTCGCGAGTGACAGGAAATCACTCGACTTGTAACGGACCTATAGCAATGCACTATCGATCCCTTTCAAACTAGTATTGCAAGTCATAGGTACTAGGAAATGTGCAGCTAAGGTATTCAATCAACTCCTTGAACGTAAATGCACAAACATAGAGAATTCAAAGTGCATAATTTGGTAAAGTTAGGTTATGCTCCGGGGCTTGCCTTCTTGCTTGAATTGAGAGTTAGCCTCCGGGTTGGTCACTTCTGTACCGGCACCGTGCTCCGGGACTCCTTCCTCGTCTGCGGGGATGAGGGTGTAGTCGCCGTCCGGGATAGCGCCGTCTACATGAGATGCATATTTTAAGGCGGCTGCCTATAGATGCTAAGATTAAGGCCTTGAAGGCCATATTCACCTAGACATGCTTAAGCATTTCTATTTTCTTCACAAAAACAAGTGTAGGTGTGGAAAAAGTTTTATCGATTTCGATGGTGATTGTGTACATATATAAGAGATTTCTTTTTATTTCTTCTCAAGGTTGGGTGCTGTTCTGGAATTTCAGATTCTATCCATTCTATATTAACCAATTAACCAAAAAGGTTTATTCTTTTATATAAATCAATTTCCATCTAGATTCCTTCTCATTTTTGTTCCTCCATTTCTGTTTATCAATTTTAGCTATAAACTTTATGACAGCTACTGGAGTATAAGAGCTAAGCTCACTCCAAAATTTAGCTAATTTTGAGCTACACATAATTTATAAAAATTATATCAAGTTGCTGCCAGCAGAATTGAAATTAATTCATATAAAATTGAAAATTCATCCATTTCAGGAGATTTTCCTACCAAAGCTAGGCATAAGCATGAGGAGGGCTCTGGCCAAGTGATGGCTCAAAATAACCCTTGGGTAGTCCTCAATAATTTTCCATCCAAAAACACATATTTAATTATTCATCATCCTAAACAGAGCAAAAATTAAGTTTCTCACTTTTCACAGGTGTGCTAACAAGTTTTTAGTCCTCTGGAGCAAAATGGCGATTTGTCACTGCCCAGATTATTTTTAATGATTTCTGCACTGCAAAAAGACAGAAAACCTATTTTAATTCATAACAGGAGCTATAGTTCATATTTTTAAGTCCCCTTTGGACACAAGCTGTCCAAAGTCACTACAAACAACATATCCAAAGCTCAACCCTAGCGTAGCTCTGGATTTGAAATGGTGCACAACTTTAGATTTTCATAGTTTGAATTTTAATTCAAAAACAGTTCGTCAAAAGTATAAACATGTCTAATAGAGATTGTATTTTAGACTCTCATAAATCCAAAAAGTATTTTTGTGCATTTTTTCTGATTTTTGTACGATTTTTAACGGATTTTACAAGATTCGGGAAAAATCAAACCTAGACTTAAGAATCTTTTTACGCAGAGAACCCTAGATCTTTCAAAACTTCGCGAACCAGTCCTGCACTTTTGCACAGAGGCCCCTAAACAAAGGTAGACGATGAAGAAAGGTCCCTGGGACCTCGCCGGAGTTGCGCCGGGCAAACTACGGCGAACTAGGCACGGGGAAGTGGGGGGAAATGATCCTGGGCTCACCACGAGTCGTTTGAGGACGGTTTGGAGGCTGGGGGAGGTCGGAGTTGTGCCGGCGACGAGGAGGTGGCGGCGCGGCCGCCGCGGCTTCTACGCCGGCGAGCTCGGGGTCGTTGCGGAGGGGGGGAGAGGTCCTTGAGCACCAGCAGAGCTTGGGGAAGCTAATGGCGTGCTCGAGGAAGCTCGGGGACGGCTCGGAGTAGGGTCTCGACGTGCGGGTGCTCCGGCGGCCGAAAATCGCGATTTGGGGGAATTCACGAATTCTCGCCGGAGAAGGGACAATTGCTTGGGGAAAATGGGGGAAAATGGAGCTGGAGTAGAGGGCTAGCTTTGTGCGGGACGAACTTGGGAATGGTGGAGTGTGGAGGGTGAATTTCTCGGAGAAGCTCGGCTCGGTTCGCGCGGCGCGAGGAAGAAGAAGACCGAGCGAGCGCGGGGATGTGGAAATGGCCAAGTGAGCGAGTGAGAGGAGGGGTGTGAGTGCTTGGTGGAGTGATTGAGCACGCAAGGGAGGCACTGTGCGGCCTCGGGAGCGTGCGAGCGCGTGGGTGGCTGTCGCGGTCGCCATTGATGGCGCGCGAGCTCGAACAGAGCGCACACGCGCGGTTGGGCGTCAAAGATCATCGCGTGATGAAGTGGAGATCCTCAGCAGAGGCTTTGGCGCGACGCGAATGGACTCTACCGCCTGCAGTGCGCTCGGCGCGGCGCGAGCGCGCGTGCAGCCACGGCGGCGCGCGACCGTATGATGGCGCTCCGCGGCGCGAGGCGAGGCGAGGCGACAGCGGCGAAGTGATGGCTCGGGAGTGGCCGGACAAGAGCTAGGCGACAAGCGCCGGCGTCCGCCGCCGCTTGGCCAGCTCAGCGCCGCCTGCGCCGCTCGCCGGCCACGTGGCGGCCGAGCTCCGGCCAGCGCAGCGCGCGCCAGGGGCACTGTAGCATGCCCGTGGAGCTCCGATTTCCAAATTCGAATTTTCTCCAAAAATTCGAACTGAACTTCGAAACGGGTAAAATTAAAAGTTGGGGTCTGAGGTGTGGGACACAACTTTCGAGCTTGGACCAGGCACTTCGACCAGGCGCTACGGCGCTTCGAGCTTGAACGCAAGCTCGAGCTTGCCGAGCCTCGAATGGTCGGAAACGCCACTCGAGGGTGAGTGCCCCCCTCGAGCTTGGCTGCGAAGCCTCGAGCGTGACGGAACGTCGCTCGAGGGTAAGTCCTCGAGCTTGGCTGCGGAGCCTCGAGGGTGACGGAACGTCGCTCGAGGGTAAGTGCCCCCTCGAGCTTGGCTGTGGAGCCTCGAGCGTGACGGAAACTACTGGCTAGGCTCGATCGTCACGGACATAGCTCGATCGGGACGGATATACGGCTAAGCTCGATCGTGACGGACATCCGGGCTAAGCTCGATCGTGACGGACATCCCCGCTCGAGGGTCATCGAGCGGAACGAACGCCGTGGCGAGGTTGTCGCGAAGGGCTGTAGGTGATGACAACTACTCTTTTGGTCCGAGATTTTTAAGTTCAGCACCCAAGTCTTGAGATTTCAGTTGGGTGTCCAAACAACCCTTGTTTTTGAATTATAATTGAATTTTTGACGAATTTTTGAATTTCAACCCAATTCCCTGTTGCATTGATTTTAATTGCACTTTTTAATTCTTTTGACATCAGAGATGTCACAGTTGTGCAACATGTTGCTGAAAGAGTTGTGGAAATAAACTCGCCTACACATGACCCTAGTGCACTATATCTGCCACACCGGAATTATACCAATGCTTGTGCTTACACCATGTTAGAAACACAACTAAAGGACATTCCGGTGGTATGTGAGTATGCCGATGTTTTTCCGGATGACTTGCCTGGGATGCCGCCGGATAGGGACATTGAATTTGTGATTGAACTCCAACCTGGCACAGCACCTATATCAAGGAGACCCTATAGGATGCCACCCAATGAATTGGCTGAATTAAAAATTCAACTCCATGAACTGCTAGACAAGGGTTTCATCCGCCCTAGCGTGTCACCGTGGGGTTGTCCAGCTATCTTTGTGAAGAAGAAGGATCATTCTTTGAGGTTGTGTATCGATTACCGGCCTCTCAATGCGGTGACCATCAAAAATAAGTATCCACTTCCCCGCATTGATGTCCTTTTCGATCAACTAGCTGGCGCCAAAGTGTTCTCCAAGATTGATCTTCGATCTGGCTATCGCCAAATAAAAATTCGACCTTGTGACATTCCCAAGACTTCCTTCTCTACCCGCTACGGACTTTATGAATTCCTGGTCATGTAATTTGGGCTCACGAATGCCCCCGCTTACTTCATGTATCTCATGAATTCGGTGTTCATGTCCGAGCTCGACAAGTTCGTGGTGGTTTTCATGGATGACATCCTCATATATTCCAAGAATGAGGAAGAGCATGCCGAGCACCTTCGCATTGTTCTTCAAAGATTGAGAGACCATCAACTCTACGCCAAGTTCTCTAAATGTGAATTCTAGCTAGAAAGTGTGAAATTCTTGGGTCACACAGTTTCCAAGGATGGTATATCCGTGGATCCAACCAAGGTGCAAGAGGTGATGGATTGGCCACCACCTACCTCTGTCCATGAGATTCGGAGTTTTCTAGGTCTAGCGGGTTACTATCGCCGCTTCATTCCGGATTTCTCTCGGATTGCTAAACCCATGACCGAACTCTTAAAGAAGGGAGTCAAATATGAGTGGAGTGACAAATGTGAAGAAGCTTTCCACACTTTGAGAAAACATTTAACTTCAGCCCCAGTTTTGGCTCAACACGACAGCACCAAGCCCTATGATGTCTATTGCGATGCTTCAGGCACCGGACTTGGCTGTGTTCTTATGCAAGAGAACTGGGTCATTGCTTATGCTTCCCGAGCACTCCGGCCGCATGAGCAAAATTATCCTACGCATGATCTTGAGTTAGCAGCAGCCATTCATGCTCTCAACATATGGAGACACTACCTGATGGGTGTTCCATGCAACATATACACTGATCACAAAAGCCTCAAATACGTCTTCACTCAGGCACACTTGAATATGAGGCAGCGGAGATGGTTGGAGTTAGCAAAAGACTATGACCTTAGTGTGCATTTTCACCCCGGGAAGGCTAATGTGGTTGCGGATGCACTAAGCTGCAAGGCTCGCTGTCACTGCCTTTCCGTGGAGTCCTACGCTGACACCTTGTGTCATGAAATGGCAAAGCTCAACTTGGAGATTGTTCCTCACGGATATTTCAACCATATCTCTGTCGAACTAACCTTGCACGATCAGATTGTTGAAGCCCAATTAAATGATGCAAAGATTAAAATCCTCAAGAGAAAATTGGCAAAAGAGAAGGTAAAGGAAAAATAAATGTTTCCGGCTAGATGGGCAGGGAGTAATGTGCTTTGGACATCAGATAGTGGTGCCCAAGAACACTGAACTCCGAAGGAAAATTATGGATGAAGCCCATCTCTCCAAATTTTCTATCCATCCCGGTAGCACCAAAATGTACCAAGATCTGAAACAAAACTTTTGGTAGACTAGGATGAAGCTGGAGATTGCCACGTATGTGTCGGAATGTGACACGTGTCAGCGGGTAAAGGCTAGCCACTTGAAGGTAGCAGGCACTCTTCAACCTCTACCTATTCCCCCATGGAAGTGGGAAGATATAAGCATGGACTTCATTGTTGGACTTCCCAGGACCCCTCAAGGGCATGACTCCATATGGGTAATTGTGGACCGCCTCACCAAGACCGCACATTTTATTCCAGTCAATACCGCTTATACCGCTAGGAGGTATGCTGAAATCTATTTGGAACGGATCATTTGTCTACATGGGGTACCCAAGACAATAATTTCAGATCATCGTACTCAATTTGTGGCACGCTTTTGGGAACAATTTCAACTATCCTTAGGCACAAAACTAATCCGTAGTTCGGCATATCATCCTCAAACCGATGGGCAGACGGAAAGGGTTAATCAAATACTTGAAGATATGCTTCGAGCTTGTGTTATCCATTATGGAAAGAATTGGGGGAAATGTATGTCTCTCGCTGAATTCTCTTATAACAACAGCTACCAAGCAAGTCTTAAAATGGCACCTTTCGAAGCCTTGTATGGTAGAAGATGCCGGACACCGTTGTGTTGGTCCCAGGCAGGCGAGAGGTACACGTATGGCCCTGACCTTGTTAAGGAAGCGGAAGAAAAGGTTAGGATCATCCGTGAAAACTTGAGGACTGCACAATCGCGGCACAAGAGTTACTTTCATTAAAGACGGAAGCCACTTCAGTTCGAAGTCGGCGATCATGTGTATATCAAGGTCTCCCCGATCAAGAGTGTGCAAAGGTTTGGATTGAAAGGAAAACTTGCACCTCGCTACATTGGCCCATATGAAATCACTCAACAATGTGGACCGGTAGTACCGTGTGAAGCTTCCTGAGAAGCTCTCCGCCGTGTACAATGTATTCCATGTCTCCCAACTCAAGAAATGTCTTTGTGTTCCGACCGAGGTTGTTGAGCAAGAAGAACTCTCGGTTGAACCGGATCTTTCTTATGACGAACATCCTATCAAGATCCTTGATGAGAAGGAGAGAAGGACGCGAAGAAGAGAAGTTAAAATGTATAAAATTCAGTGGATTTTGTACTAAACTTAAAAATATCCAAAAATAAAAGTTGTTTGTCATCACAAATGAGGCCTAGTCACTGTTGGGAACTTTTTCAAATTTTGTAGTTAAGCCCCTCAAAAACTCAAAAAACTGTGCTGAACGCCTGTTCGAAAATGGCCTGTTTGAGCTTGAAAAATTTGAAATTTCAGGTTCACCCCAAAAAGAAAGTTGTGTCCCACATCTCAAACTCCAACTTTTATTTTTGCACATTTAAATGTTCAATTCAAATTTTTGGAGAAAATCCACAGTGAAAGGAGGAGCTCCACGGGGCGCCCGACAGTCGCCCTGGCACGCTCTGCCCCGGCCGCAGACCGGCCGCCACGTGGCCGGCAAGCGGGGCGGCCTCGCCTGGCCGGCCAAGCCACGGCGGCACCTTCCTTTTGTCCTTGCGCGGGCGTCTGGTTCCCCGTTCTGTCACATCGCGCGCTACATCGCCCTGGCAGCCTCGCGCCGCGCGGAGCGCCATGATGGCGAGCAGAGCTCGGCCACTGGCCGTGGCCACGGGCGCCGTGATGAGCCGCCCCGCGGTCGGATTCCTGCTCGAAATGCGCCAAAGCCTCTGCGGCGAATCCCTCCATCGCGCACGCCACAATCCTCAGCCCCCAACCCCCTCCGCTCGTGCCGCCCGAGCTGTCAGAGCCATCAATGGCGACTCCGACGGCTCGAGCACGTGCACGCACGCCCTGAGCAAACCCAGCCAGCTCTAGAGTGCTCATTTGCTTCGCCAAGTGACCTCTGACCCTTGCCTTCGCTCACGCCACAGCCATTCCCTCTCCCCCACACTCCCGAGCCCCTTCTTTAACCTCTGGCCGCAAGAGCCGAGCTCGAGCGCCGGAGCAAATTCGACCCCATCCCTCCACCATTTCCAAATTCTCCGCACTCCGAGCTCACCCACTTCCTTAGCTTCGATTTCCCCCACTTCTTTCAAGCTCCCATCGACTCTCCGGCGAGAAATCAGAATTTCTCCCAAATCCCCATTTTTCGGCCGCTGAGGCACCTCCACATCGCGCCACACCTTCGAGCTATCCACGACGCCAACCGAGCATCCCAACGTCTTCGCCATGTCCCACTGATGCTCACGAGCCCCTCCAACCGCAGTGAAAGTCACCGACCTCGCCGGAGTTGAAGCCGCAGCGGCCGCATCACCACTGCTGCCGTCGCCGGCCACCTCCGAGCCTCCTCCGACCTCCCAACGGCCACATTCGACTCGTGGTGAGCTGCTCGTCCTTTTCCCCCACTTCTCCAACCTCCTCCCATTGTCGTTTGGCCGGTGCAACGTCGCCGACGAGCCAAGGGCACAACTTCATCTTCTTCCTTTTCGCAAGGTTCCCAGGGAAAGAAACCAGGGGCCTGTTCATGAGGTTTCAAAAGTTCCAAGGGTCGCGGCGTAAAAAGATTCTTAAGGTCTAAGTTCATTTTCCCGAAATCTTATAAAATCCACTAAAAATCATAGAAAAAACAGAAAAATGCTCAAAAATACTCCCTGGACTCGTGAGATTGTAAATTCCAATCTCATATTGGCATATATACACTTCTGATAAATAGTTTTTGAATTAAAATTCAAACTCAGTTTTTAGAATCTTGTGCACCATTTCAAATCCTGAACTGTTTTGGAGCTGACCTTTGGATATGTTGCTTGTAAAGTCTGTAGAAGCTTTGTGTCCAAAGGAGACCTAAAAGTATGGACTGTAGCTTGAGTTATGAATTATTTTGTGAATTCTATTATAGCTTAGTTCTGCATTTACTAAAAATAATTCATGCAGCCAAAAATCACCATCTTTCACCAGAGGTCTTGGAATTTGTTTGCACATATGTAAAAAATGCTAAACTTAATTTTTTACCCTGTTTAGACTAGCAAATAAATAGATGATTGTTTTTGGATAGAAAATTATTGAGGGCTGACCAAGAGTTATTTTTAGCCACCACTTGGTCAGAACCTTTCTTTCACTCATGAGTAGATTTGGTAAAGAAATCTCCTGTTTTGGAAGTAGTTTCGATTTTATATGAATTAATCTTGTTTTCTGGGACAGCAACTTGTTCCATTTTTAATAAATTCTGTGTAGCTCAATTTTAGCTAAATTTTGGAGTGAGCCAAACTCTTATACTCCAATAGCTGTCATAAAGTTTGTGGATAAAAAGGATGCACAGAAACAGAGAAACAAAAATGAGAAGAAGCTAGAGTAAAATTGAGTTTTATAAAAAGAAATAGAACACTTTGGATAATTAATTAAATATGGAGCATGTGAAATCTAAATTCCAGAACTACACACTTGCTTAAAAATAATAATCTAAAATGTTGTATATGTGTACACAATCACCATCATAAAGACATAAAAATTTCCACACACCTCCTCTAATTTTGCGAAGGAGAAAATAGTTCACTAGTATGTCTAGGTGAATATGGCCTTCAAGGCCTTGTTCTTAGATCACATAGGCAGCCGCATTAAAGTTGTGCATCTCATGTAGAAGGCGCTCTCGTTGACGGTACCTACAACCTCGTCCCCGTCAACGAAGAGGAAGTCCCCGAGGGTGGTGCCAACGTCGTCGTGATCGACCCGGAGCCTGACAGTCAGCTAGCTCAAGAAGGCAAGCCCCGGAGCATAACCTAACTTTTGATTCGTGCAACTATGAATTTATTATGCTTGTGCATTTACGTTCTAGGTGTTGTATGAATACCCTAGTTGCATGATTCTAGTACCTATGATAGGAAATACTAGCATGATAGGATCGGTAGAGCAATGCCTCTAGGACCGTTACAAGTCGAGTGATTTCCTGTCACTCGCGAGATATAGGAGTTGCTTGTCTTTACTTATGTTGGAATCATAAGGATGCACGGGCGGGATGGTATGTGTAGATCTCCCGTCCGTGTATGATAATTGGATTAAGGTCGAAACGTGTGGTTGTGTGTGTCAAGTTTTTGAACGTACCACACGCATGCCGACCTATGGGAATCGGTAAGCCCGATACCAGATTGAAGCAGCTAGGACCGATAGCCATCTCTCCTTGGAAATATTTTGTTTCCCTTGCCGTACACATGTGGATATATGTGTGATGCCGTGAGTGAAGCGGTAAACCTTTATCCTAAGGGAGTGGACCCGGCGCCGAATTGTGGATTGATGGGAAAGGTTGGGCACATTGTCCGTGTGTGTTGGGTTTCCCCTGGCCAGGTAGCAAAATTCGGTTTGAACTGTCCGCTTCTCGTGGTTAATGAGACTGCTTGACCGTTGTGCTGCATTGAGTAATAAGTGGAACTTGAGGATGATGAACTTGTTGTATGTACTAAATTGTATTGCACCACTTGTATGCTTAGAGAGGATGCTAATCTAGAATGGTTAACTCTACTAGAATTTGATGCTAAAATTTTGGAAATAAGGATCCACTCTTAGTTGCTTTTTGGCAAACAAACCCACTAGCCAAAAGCCTCTCATGTCTAGATGTCGGTGATGTAGTTTTCACCCGACGGGTAAGCCTTGCTGAGTATTAGTATACTCAGCCTTGCTTGTGGCTATTTATTTCAGGTACTGCTTTGGATGTGGCAGTGGATTCTGTCACTTGGCCTACCCAGGTTCCTACTGGCTGGCATGTCGAGTGGGTTCCGTCCTCTTCCGAGGATCGGGAGGAGTAGCACCATGGCTGGCTTCATCGTGGTGTTGCTATGTATCGTCGTTAGATTATTTCTGCTGCAATGAACTCTCATGCTCTGATTTGAAATTCGAACTTGGTTTGTAATAACTTTATGATACTATTTATGTATGTTGAAATTGTGGAATGTTGTAATTTCTGGGACTCACCTTCGTGTGGGTGCGCGTGTTGTTTCGATCGTGAAAGTACGTGGTTAATCGGGTATAATCCGACGGCGCTCCAGCTCATTCTAGATTAAGTGCCTGACTGCTTGATTAGTGGTCCATGGGTACTTAACTTGGAATAATTTCGGAGTGGTCCGCCACAATAGAGCATAACCATGTGAACATCATTCTCATCGATGCGGTAACTCTACGATGAATCCATGGGACATTGAGCGGTGTCATAACCAAGAGCGTGGCAATTCGAATTGATTTTAAACCTTGCAATGGTGTACATCTTTACCCACATGACTCGAGGACTTTGCGGCTTGCCCACTAGCTTATGCGGAGGGTTGCCTAGGCCCACTATAAACACTCTAGGGCCCTCACCATACACAAATATCTAGGACCGTGCCCGGATGACCAATTCAAATTCGGTAATTAGCTTATCCTCCCATTCTTGATATGTGGTAGTACGAAAAAATGCTCAAGCCGACATCAACAACGGACGGTCTTTAATCAACTCAAGCGGATCTATGCCCGAGACTCCATTCTCAAGGCCCTACACCATATCCGCTCAAGTCTCGAAATTTATTTACATCAACAAGTTCCATTAACCATCTCTAACCAAGGACCATAACGACATCGTTGTTGATTAACCTATCCATCCCATTCCCAAAAAAGCTTACCACGCTAAGCCTTAAGCAACTTAAAACAAGTTAACCCACACTACTCGAGTGACAAGACATATGGTAAAAGATCAAGGAATGGTAAATGCATCAAATAGGATCTACAAGTTAACCATATATATCACCTAGTGCAACCCATAGCTCATATTGAAATATAAATATTTGCAAACATAGGTATTTCAACATGCTTAGCTGCTTGCCTTGGTTCTCCTCGGTGCCAACTACATTCTCTTCCGGTTCTCCTTCGGCCTTAGGCTCAACGGTCTCGCACTCCGGCGTCTTGCTCACTAAAAGAGTGAATGCATACATGCATTAGAGATGATGACTTGATGCGAATGAGCATGAAATGCATGAGCATGGTCTTTGATAAAAAGCACTTCAACAAACTATCTAAAACGGCCACAAGACTAGGAGAAGGATAAAGGTTTACTGAAAATATAGAATTAGTAGCAAGCAAATGAATAACACATATAAATTATAAATCATGGAATTAAGGCCTAGATAAAACATATCATGTGCTCACTGTCCAAACATGATTAAAAGAGTTGGTTATGCATTAAAATATTCTATGCATAATTAATTATAAATTAAACAAGTTATACTTAATGAAATGGATTAAATCCTAAAAGTCATGTTTAACAACAGAAAAAATATGAAAGGCATTTTTCCTAGCTGCTATACAGTGAAATAAGATTAACAAAATTGGTTTTACCATTTTATCATTTTTGAGCTATTTACTATGCCATTATTCATTTTCAGCCTGCTAGCATACATTTTAATAAAAACAGTGGTAAAAAGCATATAAACATGGGTGAAAAGTTATATATCTAGCATTCATATGATACAAGAGTTCTAACAAAACTGGATTTGGCATTTTTAGAGTAGTAGAACATTAAATATGAATTTAACAAGCTTTGAGCAATATAAATCATAAATACATATACACAGCAGTACAACATGCAAACATAGGTTTTTATGAAACTTCAGCCCTCTAGGAATCCAACAAAACACGTTTCATCATTTTTGGAGCAGTATACAAATTTCTACGCATTTTACAAGTTTTCAGCCGATTCAAAACAAAACCCAAAACGTTTGCTTCCAAGACACTGGAAAACCATAGATCTACGCACGTGACCACCCCACACAGCAGCAGCAGACGCGCGGCAGCAGTGACCTGGCCGGAGCCAGCCATGGCCAGCAGCCAAAATCCGGCGAAATCCCTCGCCTACGGCGAGATTCCGACGAGGGGAAGGGCATGGAGAGCAAGAGGGCGACGAGAGCAATCCATTCCCCACCTTGGATTGAATGATTGGTGGTCGGAATAGGGTCGAGTGCAATGGCAAAGTGTGACATCTCTGATGTAAAAATGTAGGAAACACCTTTAAAACAGGTTAAAAAGGGAAAAAAGTGATGTTGGAATTCAAAAATTCATCAAAATTCAAATTTAAATTCAAAAACAAAGGTCTTTTGACACCCAACTGAAATCTCAAGAATTTTGTACTAAACTTGAAAATCTCCAAAAATAAAAGTTGTTTGTCATCACAAATAAGGCCTAGTCACTGTTTGGAACTTTTGAAAATTTTGCAGTTTAGCCCCTCAAAAACTCGAAAAACAGTTCTGAACACCTTTTGGAATTTAGGTTCTTTGAGCTTGAAAAATTTGAAATTTCAGGTTCACCCCAAAAAGAAAGTTGTGTCCCACCTCTAAAATTCCAACTTTTATTTTTACACTTTTTCATGTTCAGTTCAAATTTTTGGAGAAAATTCAAAAGGGGCAAAGGAGCTCCACGGAGCTGCCAGCTCGGCCCTGGCGCGCTCTGCGCCTGGCCGGAGCTCGGCCGCCACGTGGCCGGCGAGCGGCGGAGGCCGCGCCGAGCTGGACAAGTCGCGGCGTCGGGTGGCTCTTGTCCTCGCGCGTTTGTCCGAGCCTTCCGCGCCGTCACGTCGCCGCTCGACAGCACGCTTCGCCTCGCGCCGCACGAACGCCATCATGGCGGGCGGAGCGCCGCCGTGGCCGCGCGCTCGCGCGCAACGCGCAGAGCTCCTCCGCGGGGTATTCCTTCCCACTACGCACCACGGGCACTGTGGAAGATCCCTGCAGCGTATCCCAGCGCCCACGCCACGATCCTCCTCGCCCAACCCCGACGCGCGCTCTGTTCGAGCTCGGGCGAGCTTCAATGGCGCGTCGCGTCGCTGTCGCTCCGCACGCACGCTCCCGAGGCAGTACGTCCCCTCTCTAGCGTGCCCAAGCACTCCACCTAGCCACTCACACTCCACCGTGCCCAAGCACTTCACCAGTTCACTCCCTTGCGTTCGCTCCCGTCGTCTTCAACCTCGCGCCGCGCGGACCGAGCCGAGCTTCGAAGTGAAATTCGTCCTCGTCCCTCCACCATTCCCAAATCCCTCGCGCACAGAGCTAGACCACTTCCCGAGCTTCCTTTTCCCCCACTTCTCGCGAGCTCTCCCCAACTTTCCGGCGAGAAATCGGATTTTCCCCCAAATCCGCATTTCCGGCCGCCGGAGCACGCGCACGTCGAGCCCCTACTTCGAGCCCTCCCCGAGGTCAACCGAGCCCTCCACTAGCTTCGCCGAGTCCCACTGGTGCTCTAGGACCCCTCCAACCCCGACGAGATCCTCCACCCTCGCCGGAATCTAGCTCGCGGCGGACGCACCGCCACCGCACGTCGCCGGCGAACTCCGAGCTTCCCCCGGCCTCCCAACCGCCACCAATCGACTCGTGGTGAGCCCCTGGTTCTTTTCCCCCACTTCCCCGACCCTATCTCGCCGTCGTTTGGCCAGCGCAACTCCGGCGACGAGCCGAGGGCCTTTGTTCATCTTCTTCATTTTTCCAGGGTTCCCAGCAAAAAAGTCAGGGACCTGTTCGTGAAGTTTCAAAAGATCCGAGGGCCGGCGCGTAAAAAGATTCTTAAGGTTTAACCCTTTTTCCCGAAATCTTGCAAAATCCACCAAAAATCGTACAAAAATCAGAAAAATGCACAAAAATACTCCCTGGATTCGTGAGATTGTATACGCCAATCTCATGTTAGCATATATATACTTTTGGTGAACCAATTTTGAATTAAAATTCAAACTGTGAATTTAGAAACTTGTGCACCATTTCAAATCCAGAGCTCCGCTAGGGCTGAGCTTTGGATATGTTGTGTTCTGTGACTTTGGACACCTTGTGTCCAAAGGGGACCTAAAAATATGGACTATAGCTTCAATCATGAATTAATTTGTGATTCCTGTCTTTTTGCAGTCCTGATATTATTAAAAATAATCCATGCAGCTAAAAATCACCATTTTTCTACAGAGGCCTAGGAACTTGTTAGAACATCTGTTAAAAATGCAAAACTTAATTTTTTCTCTATTTAGACTAGCAAATAAATAGGTATGTGTTTTTGGATAGAAATTTATTGAGGACTGTCCAAGGGTTAATTTGAGCCACCACTTGGCCAGAGCCCTCCTTGCACTCATGACTAGCTCTGGTAGGATGTATTTTTGATTTTATATGAATTTATCTTGTTCCTGTAGGCAGCAGTTTGTACTATTTTTAATAAATTCTGTGTAGCTCAGTTTTAGCTAAATTTTGGAGTGAGCCTAACTCTTATACTCCAGTAGCTGTCATAAAGTTTATAGATAAAAAGGATGAACAGAAATTGAGAAACAAAAATGAGAGGAAATTAAGGTGGAATTGAGTTATATAAAAGAATAGACCTTTCTGATAATTAATTAAAATAAAACATGGAAAGGTTTAAAATTCTAGAACAGCACCCTAACTCCAAAATAATAAATGGAAATTCTTTTATATATGTACACAATCACCATAAAAAATGTGTAAAATTTTTCCACACCCCTCCTCTAATTTTGTGAAGGAGAAAGTAGTACTTTAGCATGTCTAGGTGAATATGGCCTTCAAGGCCTTAGTTTTGGAAGCACTAGGCAGCCACTATAAAGTTATGCATCTCATGTAGAAGCGCTATTCCGGACGGCTTCTACCATCTCATCCCCGCCGACGGAGAAGGCACCCCGGAGAACGGTGCCGGCGAAGGAACGGTCGACCCGGAGGCTAACCCCCAGCTAGAGCAAGAAGGCAAGCCCCAGAGCATAACCTAACCTTTAAAGTTTATGCATCTATGAATTCCCTATGCTTGTGCATTTACGTTTCAAGGAGTTGATTGAATACCTTAGCTGCACATCTCTAGTACCTATGACTTGCAACACTAGTATGAAAGGATCGATAGGGCATTGCTTTAGGTACGTTACAAGTCGAGTGATTTCCTGTCACTCGCGAGACATAGGCGTTGCTTGTCTTTACTTTTGTTGGAATCATAAGGATGGACGGGCGGGATGGTAGATGTAGATCTCCCGTCCGTGTATGATAATTGATTTAAGGTCGAAACGTGTGGTTGAGTGTGTCAAGTTTTTGAACGTACCACATGCATGCCGATATATGGGAATCGGTAAGCCCGGTACCAGATTGAAGCAGCTAGGGCCGATAGCCATCTCTCCTTGGAAACTTTTGTTTCCCCTGCCGTACACTTGTGGATATATGCGTGATGCTGTGAGTGAAGCAGTGAACCTTTATCCTAAGGAAGTGGACCCGGTTCCGAATTGTGGATCGATGGGAAAGGTTGGGAAGTGCTTGTACCTTTTATAGCAAGCATTATCCGTGTGTGTTGGGTTTCCCCTGGCCAGGTACCAAAATTCGGTTCGAACTGTCCGCTTCTCGCGGTTAATGAGACTGCTTGACCGCCTTGCTGCATTGAGTAACAAGTGGAACTATGAGATTGATGAACTTGTTGTATGAATTAAATTGTACTGCACCACTTGTATGCTTAGATAGGATGCTAATCTAGAATGGTTAAATCTACTAGAATATGATGCTAAAACTATGAAAGCAAGGACCTACTCTTAGACGCTTTTTGGCAAACAAACCCACGAGCCAAAAGCCTCTCATGTCTAGATGTCGGTGATGTAGTTTTCACCCGACGGGTAAGCCTTGCTGAGTATTAGTATACTCAGCCTTGCTTGTGGCTTTTATTTACAGGTACAATGTTGGATGTGGCAGTCGATGCCATGACTTGGCCTACCCAGGTTCCCCCTGGATGGCACATCGAGTGGGTTCCGTCCTCTGCCGAGGAACGGGACGAGTAGCACTGTGGTAGGCTTCATCATGGTGTTACTATGTATCGACGCTAGTTTTCTTTCCGCTGAAATGAACTTTTAATTCCGCTGCAATGAACTACTTTATTCCGCTGCTATGAACTTGATACTCTGATTTGAACTTCAAACTTGGTTTGTAATAACTTTACGATACCCTTATGTATATTGAATTTGTGGAATGTTGTAATCTCTGGAACTCATCTTCGTGTGGGCGTGCCTGTTGTTTCGATCGAGAAAGTACGTGGTTAAATCGGGTTTAATCCGACGGCGCTCCAGCTTATTCCGGATTAAGTGCCTGACTACTCGATTAGTGTTCCCGGGGTACTTAACTTGGAATAATTTCGGAGTGGTCCGCTACACAAGGTAAGCTCGGGCCGAGCTCCAATGGCAACAATGGTGGTGGCGGCTGCAATGGGGGAATGAGGCTAGGGTTTCGGAAGCCGGCGGTTTTGGGGGTTAAATATCGCGTGGGCAAAGGCTCGCCGGCCGGTGTACGGCGGCAACGTGGCAGCAAAGCTCTGTTCGGCCAGCAGTGGAAGAGAGAGGAGGAAGAAGACGCTGACGAGTGGGACCCACGCGTAAGAGAGGCAGTTTTGAAAATGAATTCAAACGTTTTTGCTTCAAAAGAAATAGCTATCGAATTCTAAAAATCACAAATAAATACATTTTGGAAACCTTAGAACACAAGGAAGGTTCTGCACGTTTAAAAAGTTGAAAAACATTTTTGGTTTTGTTGTAGTTTTGAATTCAAAAGATACGAATTTGGATTTTCCACTAATTTTTCACCCCTGCAAATGAACTCCAAAAATCTTGCAAAAATACTCTAAATTCTACATTTGAAATCTAGTATTTTATAAAATTTTAAACCAGCACGGTTGCAACACAAAATTTGGACTTCCTTAACAAAGTGACAAATTAACATAATTCAAACAATTCAAAAATGTACACAATGCTTAGGTCATGATGCTAGTTTTATGCACTAATGATGCTCATGATGCTAGTGATTACATGTTGATCATGGGTTTAAGATTTGGGTCGTTACAATTCGCCGCCACTTAAAAGAATCTCGTCCCGAGATTCAAGTAAGTAGAGAAGATAGGGAAAAAGAAGTGATGTCAAAAATATATGAGATCAATCAAAATTTTATTCAACCAACCCAAAGTGGACAGCAAGGATTCAAGGTAAAATTCTCAAGTTAGAGTAGGCATATTCACCTAGACAAGATATTCATCAAGGATGTTTCTCATGAAACAAGAGTGGTTTGATGGAGAACTATTTAGAATCTTTCGATGGTGATTGTGTACATATATAAGATATCCAAAGGTGACTTCTCATAAAACAAGCAAGGAGGTATATGGATAAACAAGGCTTACTCATTGGAGAAGAGTTCGGGATATTCTTTTCTCATCTTATCTTCATGTTCCCATGTAGCTTCATCTTCGGTGTGATTACTCCATTGGACCTTGACAAACTTGACATTGTCCTTCCTCATCTTCCTTTCATGGTGATCAAGAATGCCAATGGGATGTTCATTATAGGTGAGACCCGGTTGAAGATCAAGAAGTTCCAAGTCAATAGCTTCGGTTGGGACACGAAGACATCTCTTTAATTGAGATATATGAAAGACATTGTGCGCGACAAGAAATTGAGGAAGATCCCATTGATAAGCCACGACACCAACTCTTTTTGTGATTTGGAAAGGTCCCACAAACCTAGGCGCTAACTTGCCCCTAGCTTGGAAGCGACGAGTACCCTTGAAAGGAGAGGCTTTAAGATAAACATGCTCACCAACTTTGAAATGTAGTTCACGACGACGACGGTCGGTGTAACTCTTTTGACGATATTGGGCTATGCGAAGATTTTCATGGATTGTCCTCACTTGTTCTTCGGCTTGCATAACCAATTCCGGGCCAAAGAAATTCCTTTCCCCGGATTCAGACCAATTAAGGGGAGTTCTACACCTTCTTCCATAGAGAGCTTCAAAGGGAGACATTTTGATACTTGCTTGATACCTATTGTTGTAAGAAAACTCCGCAAAAGGTAAGCAAGCTACCCACTTCTCCTCATAGATGAGTGCACAAGCATGCAACATATCTTCAAGGATTTGATTGACTCTCTCGGTTTGTCCACCGGTTTGAGGATGATAAGCGGTGCTATATGTGAGATCGGTTCCCATGGCTTCATGAAGGCTTTTCCAAAAGTGAGATACAAATTGAGAACCACGATCGGAGACAATTTTTTTGGAACACCACGAAGACATACAATCCTTGTGAGATATAACTCCGCATATTGCTTGGCTAGGTAGGTGGTTTTGACCGGTAGAAAGTGAGCCAATTTAGTCAAGCGATCCACAATCACCCAAATAGAATCATACCATTTAGAATTGGGTAAACCGGTGATGAAATCCATTCCAATACTTTCCCACTTCCAAGAAGGTATAGGTAGAGGTTGAAGAGTACCGGCCAGTTTGAGGTGTTCGGCCTTAACCCTTTGGCAAACATCGCACTTGGCAACAAACCGTGCAATTTCTTGCTTCATGTGAGGCCACCAAAACCTTTGCTTGAGATCTTGATACATCTTGGTACTATCCGGGTGAATAGAGAATTGAGAACTATGAGCTTCGCCAAGAATGAGACGCCTCAATTTATAATCCTTGGGCACCACAATTCTATTCTCAAATAAAATGACACCTTGATCATCAATAGAGAAACTTTTGGCCTTGCCTTCCTCCAATAGCTCATTAATTCGAGCCATCTCCTTATGATGCCTTTGAGCTTCCTTGATTTGATCATAGAGATTGGATTCAATAGTAAGAGTAGCAAGATAACCTTCTTTGACCATTTCTACACCAAGCTTTCTAAGATCATCACAGAGTTTTGTTGTAGGGCCCATTGATCAAGCAATTGCGTCTAGCCTTGCGGCTCAATGCATCGGCAACAACATTTGCCTTACCGGGGTGATAATGCACTTCAAGATCATAATTCTTGATTAAGAGGAGCCATCTTCATTGCCTCGTGTTAAGCTCAGATTGAGTGAAGATATATTTGAGACTCTTATGGTCGGTGTAGATATTGCAATGTTTACCAAGAAGATAGTGACGCCATATCTTCAAAGCATGAACAACGGCGGCAAGCTCTAGATCATGTGTAGGATAATTCTCTTCATGTCTCTTGAGTTGACGGGAAGCTTAAGCCACAACCCGGCCTTCTTGCATAAGAACACAACCAAGACCAATGCGAGAGGCATCACAATAAACGTCAAAGGTTTTATGAATATTGGGTTGAGCAAGAACGGGAGCGGTAGTGAGACGAGATTTCAAAGTTTGGAAAGCTTCATCACATTCCTTGGACCATTCAAACTTGACTCCATTCTTGAGCAATTCGGTCATAGGTTTAGCAATCTTGGAAAAATTCTCAATAAACCAACGGTAGTAACCCACAAGTCCAAGAAAACTTCAGATATGTGTGACACTTTGAGGTTGCTTCCAATTAATAACATCTTGCACTTTGCTTGGATCCACGGCAACACCATCCTTAGAGAGAACATGAACAAGAAAAGACACTTCTTCTAGCCGAAATTCACACTTGCTAAACTTGGCATAAAGGCGATGCTCTCTAAGTTTTTGTAGAACAACATGAAGGTGACGAGCATGATCTCCCTTTGTCTTGGAGAAGATAAGAATGTCATCAATGAAGATTACCACAAAGACATCAAGCTCTTCCATGAAGATACTAGTCATCAAGTACATGAAATAGGCTGGTGCATTAGTGAGACCAAAGGACATGACGGTGTACTCATAGAGCCCATATCTAGTAGAGAAGGTGTGACATCCTTGATGTTTAAGACTTTAAAAATGCTCTAAAAACAAGGAAAAAGGGCAGCAATGGTACAAACACACTTAAGTTGGCTTTCAAATTCAAAGTTTAAATTCAATAAGGCTAAATTGACACCCAACTGAGATCTCAAAAATTTCTTACTAAACTTGAAAATATCCAAAAATAAAAGTTGTTTGACATCACAAATGAAGCCTAGTCACTGTTGGGAACTTTTCTAAATTTTGCAGTTAAGCCCCTCAAAAACCCTAAAAACCATGCAGAACACCTTTTCAAATATGGCTTGTTTGAGATTCAAAAATTCGTAATTTCCAGTTCACCCCAAAAAGAAAGTTGTGTTCCATATTTCAAACTCCAACTTTTGTGTTTGCACTTTTTGAAATGTGGTTCAAATTTTCGGAGATATACGCGTTTCAACCAGGGAGCTCCACGGGCGCTCCGACCTCAGCCCGGGTGTGCTCTGCCCGAGGCCGGCAGTGGCCGCCACGTGGCCGGCGAGCGGCGGCGACCCGGTCAGGCCAGCCAAAGCCATGGCAGCCGCGCTTCTCTTCCCCACGAGCATGCCAGCGCCTCCGTTCTGTCGCTTCGCGCGCTACAGCGCCAGGGGCGAGCCTCGCCATGCGGGCGCGCCATCATGGCGAGCCAAGCTCCGCCATTGGCCGTGGCCGCGCACGCAGAGCAGCTGCCTCCCGTGGCCGAATTCCCGCTCGCTACGCGCCAAGCACCTCTGTGGCGTATCTCCCCTCGCCCACGCCATGATCCTTCACGCCCAACCGCACGCCATCGCCCTGCCCGAGCTCGTAGGCCATCAATGGCGCGGCCCCGTCGCCCAACCACCCCGCGCGCGTTCCTAAGGCCGCTCAGCCCTCTCTAGCTTGCCCTAACACTCCACCGAGCGACCTCACACCCTTTCCCAGCTAGCGCCGCAGCCATTCCCTCTCCTCCGTGCTCCCGCACGCCTTCTTCCACCTCCGGCCGCTGAGAGCCGAGCTCGAGCTCTCGCCGCGGCAAACCAAATCCATCGTGTTTCCTTCGGTGATTTCGCAATCCACCGTACTCGAAGCTTGCTCATCCACCTACCTAGCCCCTCGACCCTTTCCAAGCTCGAATCGAGCAGCCATCGATGGGAATCGAAGCTTTCCCCCGCCACTCGGCCATTCCCGCCACGAGCTCCACCTCCACGTCGACCTCTACCCTCCGGTCGTCCCAGTCACTGCCAAGCCCCTCGACGAGCTCCGTCTCCTCCCGGTGAAGCTCTGAAGCCAAGCCGCACACCGCCTCAACCACCGCAGCCGGCTACCGACGTCGCCGGAGCAAGCCGCTCTACCGCTCACCATTGACGAGCCGTGCCGCTTCACCTCCGTCCACGAGATCTACCCCAACCGACTCGCGGTGAGCCCCTTGTCATTTCCCCCCACTTCCCCCATACTGGTTTGCCTTCTCCTCACCGGAGACTGGTCGCTGGCGAGCCAAGGACCCATACGTGATCCCCTTTTTAGTTCTAGGGTCCTCCGTGTATGTTTCAGGGACTTGTTTGCAAGGTTTTAAAAGGTCTAGGGTTCCTGGCGTCAAAAGATTCTTTAAACCTAGATCTAGTTTCTGAGATCTTGTAAAATCCGCTAAAAATCATAGAAAAATCAGAAAAATATAAGTGCTACCTCCAAGCTACCCATAAACTTAGAGGTTCTCACGCACAATCGTTCACTACATCGCAAGGCTCATGAAGGGTGACTCAACTAGACACAAAAGGGAAAAACAAAAAGGTACATACTCATGAAAACTGACTCATGACGGTATATAGGTTTGTAGATTTTGAGTTTTACCATTTTTACTACACTGTCCAGAATCTGTTTTTATTTTCTTTGGCGCTAATTGGTTCTCACACTTGACCTTTTTGTTCAGATGGACGGCCACGCTGACCTTGCTAGCTACCCCAATGATGTCCCTTTCTCGGACTTCCTGGGTTGGGAGGGTTTTCCTAGCATCTTTTGGTCCATGCTGCAGGCGTTTGACTACCCCAACCCGCCACAATATGAGAGAACCATCCTCCGTGACCGTGGTGTGACACGATGCAGAGTGCGTTTGGTGGTGCACCGCCACCCACCGTGTCCAAGCTCCCCAACATGGAGTGTGGAAGTCCATGGGCATCATGTGGAGACAACTTGTGAGATGGCTGCTCTCAATGGGATCAGCTCCTTCTGTGCCTAGAACCAGGAGCTTGTGGAGGAGCAGATCCTTGGACTTTTTCCACCTGTGCAGAAGAAAGATCATTCTTTGAGGAAGTGTATTGACTACCGGCCTCTTAAGTGGCTATTTTTGTGAAGAAGAAGGATAATTCTTTGAGGTTGTGTATTGACTACCGGCCTCTTAATGCGGTGACCATCAAAAACAAGTATCCACTTCCCCGTATTGATGTCCTTTTGATCAACTAGCTGGCGCCAGAGTGTTCTCTAAGATTGATCTTCGCTCTGGCTATCACCAAATAAAAATCCGTCCTTGTGACATCCCCAAGACTGCCTTTTCTACCCGCTACGGACTTTACGAATTCTTGGTCATGTCATTTGGGCTCACAAATGCCCCAGCCTACTTCATGTACCTCATGAATTCGGTTTTCATGTCCGAGCTCGACAAGTTTGTGGTGGTCTTTATTAATGACATTCTCATATATTCCAAGAATGAGGAAGAGCATGCCGAACACCTTCGCCTTGTTCTTCAAAGGTTGAGAGACCATCAACTCTACGCCAAGTTCTCTAAATATGAATTCTGGCTAGAAAGTGTGAAATTCTTGTGTTATAAGGTTTCCAAGGATGGTATATCCGTGGATCCGACCAAGGTGCAAGAGGTGATGGATTGGCAGCCACCTACCTCTGTCCATGAGATTCAGAGTTTTCTGGGTCTAGCTGGTTACTATCGTCGTTTTATTCCGGATTTCTCTCAAATTGCTAAACCCATGACCGAACTCTTAAAGAAGGGAGTCAAATTTGAGTGGTGTGACAAATGTGAAGAAGCTTTCCACACATTGAGAAAACATTTAACTTCAGCCTCAGTTTTAGCTCAACCCGACAGCACCAAGCCCTATGATGTCAATTGTGATGCTTCAGGCACCGGACTCGGTTGTGTCCTTATGCAAGAGAACCGGGTTATTTCTTATGCTTCCCGAGCACTCCAGCCGCATGAGTAGAATTACCCAACACATGATCTTGAGTTGGCAGCGGTTATTCATGCTCTCAAGATTTGGAGACACTACATGATGGGTGTTCCATGCAATATAGACACTGATCACAAGAGCCTCAAATATGTCATCACTCAGGCACATTTGAATATGAGGCAGCGAAGATGGTTGGAGTTGGTTAAGGACTGTGATCTTAGTGTGCATTATCACCCCAAGAAGGCTAATGTGGTTGCGGATACACTAAGCCGCAAGGCTCGCTATCACTGTCTTTCCGTGGAGTCCTATGCTGACACCTTGTGCCATGAAATGACGAAGCTCAACTTGGAGATTGTTCCCCATGGGTACTTCAACCATATCTCTGTTGAACCAACCTTACACGATCAGATTGTTGTGGCCCAATTAAATGACGCAAGCAATAAAATCCTCAAAAGAAAATTGGCTAAGGGAAAGGCAAAATATAAATGCTTTCGGCTAGATGGGCAGGGAGTGATGTGGTTTGGCCATCGGATAGTTGTGCCCAAGAACGCCGAACTCCGAAGGAAAATTATGGATGAAGCTCATCTTTCCAAATTTTCTATCCACCCCGGTAGCACCAAAATGTACCAAGACGTGAAACAAAACTTTTGGTGGACTAGGATGAAGAGGGAGATTGTCAAATATGTGTCGGAATGTGACACGTGTCAGCGGGTAAAGGCTAGCCACTTGAAGGTAGCAGACACTCTTAACCCTCTACCTATCCCCTCATGGAAGTGGGAAGATATAAGCATGGATTTCATTGTTGGACTTCCCAGGACCCCTCAGCGGCATGACTCCATTTGGGTAATTGTGGACCGCCTCACAAAAACCGCACATTTTATTCGGTCAATACAGCCTATACCGCTATGAAGTATGCTGAAATCTATTTGGAATGGATTGTTTGTTTACATGGGGTACCCAAGACGATAATTTCAGATCGTGGTACTCAATTTGTGGCATGCTTTTGGGAACATTTGCAACTATCCCTAGGCACAAAACTGATCCATAGTTCAGCGTATCACCCTCAAACCGATGGTCAGACTGAAAGGGTAAATCAAATCCTAGAGGATATGCTTCGAGCTTGTGTTATCCATTATGGGAAATATTGGGAGAAATGTTTGTCTCTAGCTGAATTCTCTTATAACAACAGCTACCAAGCAAGTTTAAAAATGGCACCTTTCGAAGCCTTGTATGGTAGAAGATGTCGGACACCGTTGTGTTGGTCTCAGGCAGGCGAGCGATACACATACGGCCCTGACCTTGTAAAAGAAGCAGAGGAAAAGGTTAGGATCATCCGTGAAAACTTGAGAACAGCACAATCTCGGCAGAAGAGTTACTTTGATCAAAGACGGAAGCCCCTTCAGTTTGAAGTCGGTGATCATGTGTATCTCAAGGTCTCCCCGACCAAGGGTGTGCAAAGGTTTGGGTTGAAAGGAAAACTTGCACCTCGCTATATTGGTCCATATGAAACCACTCAACAATGTGGACCAGTTGCGTACCGTGTGAGGCTTCCTGAGAAGCTCTCCACCGTGCACAACGTTTTCCATGTCTCCCAACTCAAAAAATTTCTTCGTGTTCCGACCGAGGTTGTTGAGCAAGAAGAACTCTTGGTTGAACGGGATCTTTCTTATGATGAGCATCCTATCAAGATCCTCGATGAGAAGGAGAGAAAGACATGAAGAAGAGAAGTTAAAATGTACAAAATTTAGTGGAGTCACCACTCCGAGGATGAAGCCACATGGGAAACTGAAGAGTATCTTAATAAGAACTTCCCCGACATCCTTTCTAAGACCAAGATATCTCTTTCCCTACCATTTCACTAAACAAAATCGAATCTCGGGACGAGATTCCTTTTAAGGGGGGTAGGCTGTGACATCCTTGATGTTTAAGACTTTAAAATGCACTAAAAACAAAGAAAAAGGGCAGCAATGGTACAAACACACTTAAGTTGGCTTTCAAATTCAAAGTTTAAATTCAATAAGGCAAACTTGACACCCAACTCAGATCTCAAAAATTTCTTACTAAACTTGAAAATCACCAAAAATAAAAGTTGTTTGTCATCACAAATGAAGCCTAGTCACTGTTGGGAACTTTTCCAAATTTTGCAGTTAAGCCCCTCAAAAACCATAAAAACCATGCAGAACACCTTTTCAAATATGGCTTGTTTGAGCTTGAAAAATTTGTAATTTCTGGTTCACCCCAAAAAAGAAAGTTGTGTCCCACATTTCAAACTCCAACTTTTGTGTTTGCACTTTTTGAAGTGTGGTTCAAATTTTCAGAGATATACGCGTTTGAACCAGGGAGCTCCACGGACGCTCCGACCTCAGCCCGGGCGTGCTCTGCCCGAGGCCGGCAGCGGCCACCACGTGGTCGGCGAGCGGCGGCGACCCGGTCAGGCCGGCCAAAGCTGCGGCAGCCGTGCCTCTCTTCCCCACGAGCATGCCAGCGCCTCCGTTCTATCGCTTCACGCGCTACAGCGCCAGGGGTGAGCCCCGCCACGCGGGCGCGCCATCATGGCGAGCCAAGCTCCGCCATTGGCCGTGGCCGCGCACGCAGAGCAGCTGCCTCCCGCGGCCGGATTCCCGCTCGCTACGTGCCAAGCACCTCTGTGGCGTATCTCCCCTTACCCACGCCATGATCCTTCGCGCCCAACCGCACGCCAGCGCCCTGCCCGAGCTCGCAGGCCATCAATGGCGCGGCCCCGTCGCCCAACCACCCCGCGCGCGTTCCCAAGGCCGCTAAGCCCTCTCTAGCTTGCCCCAACACTCCACCGAGCAACCTCACACCCTTTCCCACCCAGCGATGCAGCCATTGGATGATTTCCAAATCCACTGCGTTCCCTTCGATGATTTCCAAATCCACCGCACTCAAAGCTTGCTCATCCACCTAGCTAGCCCCTCAACCCTTTCCCAGCTCGAATCAAGCAGCCATCGATGGGAATCGAAGCTTTCCCCCGCCGCTCGGCCATTCCCGCCACGAGCTCCACCTCCACGTCGAGCTCTACCCTCTGGTCGTCCCCGTTGCCGCCAAGCCCCTCGACGAGCTCCGCCTCCTTCCGGTGAAGCTCTCAAGCCAAGCAGTGCACCGCTTCGGCCACCTCAGCCGGCTACCGACGTCGCCGAAGCAAGCCGCTCCGCCGCTCACTGTCGACGAGCTGTGCCGCTTCACCTCCGTCCACGAGATCTACCCCAACCGACTCGCGGTGAGCCCCTCGTCATTTCCCCCCACTTCCGCCGCACTGGTTCACCATCTCCTCGTCGGAGACCGGTCGCTGGCGAGCCAAGGACCCATACGCGTTCCCCTTTTTAGTTCTAGGGTCCTCCGTGTAAGTTTTAGGGACTTGTTTGCAAGGTTTTAAAAGGTCTAGGGTTCCTGGCGTAAAAAGATTCTTTAAACCTAGATCTAGTTTCTGAGATCTTGTAAAATCCGCTAAAAATCATAGAAAAATCAGAAAAATATAAGTGCTACCTCCAAGCTACCCCTAAACTTAGAGGTTCTCACGCACAATCGTTCACTACATCGCAAGGCTCATGAAGGGTGACTCAACTAGACTCAAAAGGGAAAAACAAAAAGATACATACTCATGAAAACTGACTCATGACGGTATATAGGGTAACTAGAGCAACTCAGAACGGGGCCTGGATCCGACGTCGGATCTGTAGACGGGACCCTCCTTGCGCGTAGCTTCTCCTTGACACCTCAGGGCTTAAGCTTGAACTGTCGGACACCGGGGGTTCTCCTTTCATGAGCCTCTTGAGCTGCTCCCCCTTCTTGAACAGCTCGTCACTTAGGGTGTCCATGGTCTCGCCCCTGTTGGCTAGGAGTGCATCCTTGACCCGGATAATTATCTCCTTTTCTTCAAGCTGGATCCTTAAGTCCTTGGCTCTTGCCAGCTCCGTGGCAGCCTGTTTCTCCGTGTGCACCCTTCGAGCTTCATTTTGGTACAACCTCTCTTCAAGTCTTCCAATCTAGCGGTTCATGAGGAACATTGTGGTCTCAGCCCTCATCACTTTCTCCTCGGACTCTGCGAGCATGGTGTAAGTGGAGTCCATCCCTTGCTTCAAGAAGATGGTCTGCATGTCCAACCTTTCAAGTTCCCAGTCATGTGCCTATACGCAGAAGGAGGCGACGCGAAGCCTTTCATCGGACTCAGAAGCGGCGTCATGTTCGATCTGGCGTAACTCCTCCACGTAAGTGCTGGGGCCTCGTAGAGCTTTAGGCAGGTACTGGTAGGGTGTTCCGACGAGCTTATGCTCGAGCTAACGGTGTACTTCTATCATCGCCCATCGAGCTGCTTCTTGGATTACTTTAGGTAGGCTCAACTCCTTGACGACGATCACAACTTTCTTGAACTCAGGGACACTGGGGTCTTCAGGAACAGTGAGAGTGAGGTCTGTGGGGCAGTCCGCTGGACTCTCGAGGCTTCGCCCCTTGTAGGTAACCTCTGCTTTCAGTCCTGTCATCGGCAACATCTCCCTGAGTAGGAGAGCGAAGCCCCCGTGCTTCGTACCATCTTCTTCGAACTCCTTCCATACGCAACCTTCCATCCTTGGCCTGGGGTTATGAAGAAGGGTATTAGCGATAGATAAGAGGGAATTTTTAAGAAGGGTGAAGTAAATGCACGAAAATATTCCAAGGTGTATATAAGTCAATAGAGAGCGTTTCAAACTCCTAAATGCCATCATCTGTTTCTAAGGTTGCGAGCTACGGTCAAGGATGGCTCTGATACCAACTGAAATGAACCGGACTTTCGATGACCAAGTCCGACTCCCTGTACCGTTGCGATAGTCCCAGGAATAGTGCTATCGCATACAGAACTCATCTCAGCAGTATATCATAGTCATACCTTTTATTACATCACATGTCATAACATGGTAACCAGTACATGTCTCTGGAATAAGTACATAGGCCTCATGGGCTAAATGCAACATAAAGGAAATGTAGCGCGGCCAAAGTTATCGAGCATCCTCCAAGGTGGTCTCATCTCCACAGGCAATCTCCTGAGCATAGCTGCAGCCTAGTCATACCATCCGTCATGGTTAAACTTGTGCTCGGACTCGTACCCTGCGAACTCACAAACTATTCCCAAGGAATGGAACAGGTTCACGTCACCATACGTATGCAAACTTTAGGTGGCCTAACTCTAAAGGGTAAGAATAAAGCAAAGGAATGAATAATGGTTTCCTATGCGGTAGCATCATTAGGTATCATCATTCCCATATCTCACTTTTACCACAACTCGGGCCGTCCTGGCTCACCAGGCCCCGTCTCAACACAACACCTCCAATCTCTCGGGCGATGCATGGTCTACCTTCCCCAGCATCTCAAGAGGTACGGACGGATCACAAGGGAAGCGGAGCTCAACCTCCCTCTCCCCGCCCGCACCAACGACCTCACACTCTCACCTATAAGGGGAGAAAAATCATATCCCAAAACAATGGACGACCAGCTCATTAACACTACGCTTTCCAAGACCGAGGTCACGGCTATACGTATAGATCATAAGATTCTGCAGAGTTTGTACGCATGTACCCAACTCGGGCTGCAAACCAGGGATCAACCAATTTAGACACAGCCCACAACTAGTAACTCCTAACCTGAAACGGCACCCTCCAGTATCCCTCGGGTCTGAATGCTTCGGGACACTAACCTTGGCCCCAAGAGCTGTGAAGACGTCCTCCGAGGGCCAGTCGGGGGATAGCTCGGCGATCGGGGGTGTA
Source organism: Digitaria exilis (assembly GCA_015342445.1). Lineage (NCBI taxonomy): Eukaryota > Viridiplantae > Streptophyta > Magnoliopsida > Poales > Poaceae > Digitaria > Digitaria exilis. The sequence goes on along the minus strand of JACEFO010002620.1, from coordinate 61,243 downwards.
AGGACGCATCCAGTCCCCCTGACACAAATACTACACTATGGTCGCCAACAGTCTAGATGCCGCTTCGAGAAAGGCTAGCTGGTACTCCTTCCACAAAAGCAAGCTGGTGCGTACGGTACAGGGTTCACAAGATCGGTCAACAAGGTTTAAGGTGCTGGTACGGTGTCATCATCGCAAAGGCGTATCCATCGCAGTGGTCGGCAACCGTTACCATCAGAGGTAACCGCCATACTCCTAGCTCTCAATCACAATCACAAGTCACAGACATGCCCGCCACAGGCACAACACAGGCTTACTCAAAAGCTCGCCCCTGGCTCCCCGAAGGCCTAAGCTGGGTTGTTATAATTACCCGCACCGCAAGGACCTACTAAGGTCAAAATCACCATACCCCTTCCCAGTTTTCCCACACACCCCACACAGAGAATATCTACCAATCCCACTCATAGCATGCACAGCAATAGCAATATCTCAAGTGTATAATAAGTGGTAGGTCATCAAAGGGTAAAGGCAATAAAGGGCTATGCATGACTAATCATCATATAATCATCACGTGCAAGCGCTAGCAATCTAATAGCATATGCCTAATGGACATTCAAGAGATGGGATGGGCGTGAACCTGGAGAAGGTGGGTAGTTGTTGAAGTCCTCGGCCGGATCCACAATCAGCTGCTCTCTGTCGTCGTCTCTGAACACGGAAGGTACGATATATGGCAAAGAAATCCAAAGGAACAGCAATATGGAAGATCCAAATAACTCCAAATACCCTACCAAATTGTTATTCATATTTTTAGAAAATTATAGAAACTAGTTTCATAATTTTTGGACTTAATTTGAATTAGTTATGAATTTTCTAAGTTTAAATCCTTTTCTGAAAAAGATAAATGAATTCCGACAAGAATAAATCTGGAAAAATCAGAGAGCAACACGTGGCAGCGCCAGAGCGCGTCACACAGCCCACTGACGTTGTGGGTGTAGAGTTCTTATGGACCAAACAACCCTGGCGAGCCATTCTATGGGCCGGCCCAAGTACAAGACTTTACGTACAAGACAAGGATTAGTCCTAGTCAGTTAGCATAGACTGTATTAGGAAATTGGAGCTAAACTTGCAAAAGTTTCCTAACCTTATACGGTTTCCATGTAACCCTATCCCGCGGCATATATAAGGAGAGATAGGGACCCCATTTATTGCATCTCATCTATACAAGATACATCATACAGGACGTAGAGTATTACGCACATTGCGGCCCGAACCTGTCTAAAATCGTCTCTTGTCACCTTCGGCTCTAGATTCTCGACGACTTCTCCTTAAATCCTTCTCTCGGGGCATCCCCTCGAGAACCTAGTCAGCATAAATCGCCGACACTTTGGCGCCGTCCGAGGGATCTACTCATCGAGAACTCATTAAAGAGTCGATGGCATCCTTCAGCGCCTCCATCGTCACCAAGTTCGAAGCAGGCGCTACGTTCATCTTCGGTTCCTGGCTTTGCATCGCAAACCAGGACGGCACGCTCCAGCATGAATTGCGCGATGAGGCGGTTGCGTCAGCTCCGCCACCCGTGCAGATCACTCCGCGAGGATCGCGGAAAACTCCAAATTCTGACACGATCTTCGGATCGTATCCTACTCGGAGGAGTACATAGCGCCCGAAGCAGATTCAAGCTCGGGCCAACCATGCCGACCCGGCCCCTGTCAAGCGGCAGGATCGATCCACGTGTCCACGACTCCCTGGCGGACTACAGATCACCTCCGACTTCCACCAGGGTTCAACGATCAGGACCGTGACAACAACCCCACGGGCACCTAGGAACCCCAATTCCAGTTCCCGTGGGACGAAGACTTCACCGCGTAGATCGCGTGCGCCTCAGTTTCCCTTCGGGTTAACAAATTCAGCTACGACCTACCAGAAGCATCTGGCGACGAAGCTTCATCAACCTCGCCAGGCCAACACAGATCTTGTCATGACCACAACTCCCTCGGGGGTTATCGTCCATTGGCCTGACATGGATCCTGTTGTTCCAGGAAGGCAGAAGACTTTCTGTTATCACGGATAACAGACAACCCGGGCCTAACAACCCCGGTCGCCAGTCCTGTGTCATCCTCAACGACCCCAGCGACGACGAAGTTGTCTCCGACGACGCCCCGACCGTCGATGGAGAAACAGACAGAGACCAAGAGCTCCGTATCGAGCGAAACCGCAACCGTGCCCTCAGACGTCGCCACATTCAGAGGAAAAATCTCAACGGGAGTTCGACAAAGAAAGCATATTCAAATCGCCTGCGGCCAACATCATGTTCACGGTTAGCGTCTTCGAGGGGTTCCAAGCTACCCCTGATATCAACCTCACCAAGGCTCGCCTAGAAGCCGTGGCGGTCATGGTCGATCGCCTGGACGGTGGCCGCTCCGCCTCCAAGAGCAAGAGTTCTTCGCACCATCGGACACCGCCAGCTCGGCATCAGAGCAGCCATTACGGTAGCTCCACCGCAAAAACAAAAGACACGCCCAGGCCTCGTGAGGAACCCCCTAGGCCTCACGGGGAACCTCCCAGACGTCACAAAGAACCCCATCCGGCTCACTCTCTCATCGCCCAGGATGATGCCCGCAATGAGATCATCCGGATCCGGGAGGGGAAAGCTACATCCCATGAAAGCAAGACCCCGATGCCATGGGGGGGTACGACATCCCCAACCCCGATGCCCTGCCATGCTATACACGCGCCATTCGCGTCAGCTCCTTCCCTCGAAAGTTCAGGCCATCAGACGTCATCAACTTCGACGGAAAGCAAGACCCCAACATCTGGCTGCGAATATACTCCTCGGCAATCGAGGCCGCGGGAGGCGACGACATCTCCAAGATGTTGTACTTCCCTGTCTCCTTGGAGTAAGGCCCACTCACCTGGCTTGAATCCCTTCGCCCAGACTCCATCGACAGCTGGCACGCGCTCAAGAAGGCCTTCGTCTCCAACTACCAGGGTTCTTTCAAGCGCCCTGGCAGCAAATATGAACTCCGAGCGTGCAAGCAGAAGCCAGACGAGTCCCTGCGCGACTACAACCGGCGATTCTTCGCCATAAAAGCATCCTGCGTCCCCATCCCCGACTCGAAAGTCATCGATTACTTTCAAGAAGGGATGACCGATCGCAATCTCTTTCGTGACTTTGGTCACAATCGTCCTCACGACCTAGAGGAATTTCGTGCGATGGTCGCCAACTGGATGGACACCGACGACCAAGAGAGGGAGCGTTACGGCAAACGCCCCGTCAACACTGGTCGAGGGCATCAGGAAGACAACAAGGATCAGCCGCGCGACTCCTTCAAGCGCAACGGCAACAACCCACGGAAGCGACCAAACAACACGGTCGCAACCGTCCAGACCGTTCGCGCCGCTCAGTCTCCACAACAAAGAAGGGAAGAATTCAACAGACTTCTCAAGAAGCGTTGCCCGTACCATCCAGATAGCAAGCACACCATGGGCGAATGCTGGCTCCTACTGGAAACATTCAGCAAGCCCACCAAGAAAAAGAAGACGGATGGAGATGGAGAGGACAAGCACGACAAGGGAGATGGCGGTTTCCCAGACGTCACCAACACTGTCAATGTCATCTTCGGAGGCATGGCAGTCGGTGACACCTCGCGCAATCGCAAAAACGCACGGCGCGAGGCCTATGCAGCAGAACCACCGGTGGTCAGACACCCCCATCACTTGGTCCAGAGAAGATCAATGGGCTGAGATCACCTGTCCCGGGCGATATCCTCTCGTCCTAGAAACCGTGGTGGCGAATAGCAAGCTCACTAAGGTCCTGATCGATGGAGGTAGTGGGCTCAACCTCATCTTCGCCAAGACCCTGCAGCATATGGGGCTCGACACAAGCAAGCTGCAGCCAGCCGATACCCCCTTCTACGGCATTGTACCCGGGAAGGCCGCGATCCCCCTTGGGCAAATCACTCTGCCCGTTACGTACGGTACCGTATCCAACTACCATACCGAGTTCATTAAGTTCGAAGTTGCGGACTTCGAAACATCATACCACGCCATCCTCGGGCGTCCAGCGCTGGCCAAATTCATGGCCATTCCTCACTACACGTACCTGGTGTTGAAGATGCCAGGACCTCACGGCGTTCTTTCCCTTCGCGGTGACATCAAGCGCTCCTACGTTTGCGACAAAGAGGCAGTGGAGTACGCTGTCAGAGCCGCATCCACCATTGATCGCCAAGAGCTCCACCCCCTGACAGCTACCGTCATTGATGAAGACGGAGATGCCCCGACGCAGAAGAAGACGCGAGCCATCAAGCCTGTGGATAAAGTTGCCACGAAGACAGTCGATCTCCAGACAGGAGATCCAACGAAGACGGCGGTGATTGGCTCCACTCTTACTCCAGCATAGGAAAGCGCGCTCGTCAACTTTCTACGGGCCCAGGCCGACATCTTTGCCACAAAGCCTTCCGACATGCCTGGAGTTCCCAGAGAGTTGATCGAGCACAAGCTGGACCTCAACAAGAGCGCGAAGCCTAAAAAGCAGCGACTCTAAAGATTTGCCACCGAGCGTCGGGAAGCCATCAAGAAAGAGCTAGTTAAGTTATTAGCAGCCGGCTTCATTAAAGAAGTCTTTTATCCGGATTGGTTAGCCAATCCGGTTCTTGTAAGAAAAAAGAATTCCAATGAATGGAGAATGTGTGTTGATTATACTGATCTCAACAGACATTGCAAAAAGGATCCCTTTGGGCTTCCTCGCATCGATCAAGTCATCGATAGCACCGCCGGGTGCACCCTTCTCTGTTTCCTCGATTGTTACTCAGGATAGCACCAGATATCGCTGAAAGAAGAGGATCAGATCAAAACCTCATTTATCACGCCATATGGTGCGTATTGTTATACAACCATGCCTTTTGGTTTGAAAAATGCAGGTGCCACATATCAGCGGGCGATACAGGGTTGCCTCAAAGACCAACTCCACAGAAACGTCGAGGCGTATGTCGACGATGTGGTCATCAAGACAAGAAACCCCGAAGATCTAATCGTCGATCTCACCGAGACGTTCGATAACTTACGCAAATGGCGTTGGAAGCTTAATCCCGCCAAGTGTGTTTTCAGCGTTCCGTCAGGAAAACTCCTCGGGTTCATTGTTAGTGAACGCGGCATCGAAGCCAATCCAGAGAAGATAGCGACAATCATGGATATGGAGCCGCCGCGCACCGTCAAGGATGTCATGAAGCTTACGGGCTGCATGGCCGGACTCAACCGCTTCATCTCCAAACTCGGAGAACGGGGGACTGAGTTCTTCAAGCTCCTCAAAAAGCGAGACAGATTCCAGTGGACACAGGAGGCCTAGGATGCTTTCGACAAGCTCAAACTGTTCCTAACTACACCACCTGTGCTCACCGCGCCACTTCCGGGCGAAGATCTCTTGCTCTACATCTCAGCAACCACCAACGTCGCTAGCGCTGCTATAATTGTTGAACGTGATGAGGAAGGTCATCTTCAGAAGATTCAACGGCCTGTATACTTTGTGAGCGAAGTCCTCTCGGACTCCAAATCAAGGTACCCTCAACTTCAAAAAATTCTATATGCCGTCCTAATGACATCCAAGAAATTGCGGCACTACTTCGACTCCTACAAGGTAATTGTGGTTACTGGATATCCTATTGGCGAAATTCTCCATAACCAAGATGCTACAGGCCGTATCGCCAAGTGGGCTGTCGAGCTCGGAACCTACACCATAGAGTTTCGTTATCGCACGGCCATGAAGTCTCAAGTCCTTATTGATTTCATATCGGAATGGACTGAGCACAATCACCCTATCGTCACCACCAAGCCTGAGCACTGGATTATGTATTCCGATGGCTCTCTCAAGCTGGAAGGTGGCGGCGCTGGAGTTCCGTTGATTTCACCACGAGGAGATCAACTCAAGTATGTTCTGCAGATTCGGTTCGCCGTCTCCAACAACACTGTAGAATACGAAGCACTTCTCCATGGGCTAAAGATGGCCATCACCCTCAGTATCAAGCGACTACTGGTATACGGGGACTCAATGCTAGTCATCAAACAAGTCAACAAGGATTGGAATCGGAACCACGAGAACATGGATGCGTACTGTGAAGAAGTTCGCAATTTGGAGAAGCACTTCCTCGGCATCGAATTTCATCATATCGAGAGAGATTACAACGTTGCTGCAGACGTCCTATCTAAACTGGGTTCTTCCAGAGCAGAGGTACTGATGAGGACATCGCCACGCTGGACACGCTCATGAGTCGGCCTTCCTCAAGTTTCAGTTCGTCGCCAACTCAGCCTCCACGTTTGCCTCGGATTCAGCCGACATCCATCCAGTGTTTCGACCATAACTTCTTCATACGAAGTCGAAACGAGGCGTTTAAGGATGCGTTGGAGAGAGAACGACAACGCCGTCATTTTGGTTCTGGTCCTAGCTCTAGAGCCTTCATGGATCATTCTGTGTGACATGAAAAGGTGCTGCGTCACCTGTTTTGGGCCAACTTGGCCTTTTATCTGTGGCGGACCACTCCGAAGTTATTCCAAGTTAAGTACCCTGGGACCACTAATCACGTAGCCAGGCACTTAATCCGGAATAAGCTGGAGCGCCGTCGGATTAAACCCGATTAAACCACGTACTTTTCTCGATCGAAACAACAGCACGCCCACACGAAGGTGAGTTCCAGAGATTACAACATTCCACAAATTAACTTACACAAATAGGTATCACAGTTATTACAAACCAAGTTCAAATTAAAATCAGAGTACAAAGTCTTGCAGCGGAAATAAAAGTTTCATTGCAGCGGAAGATAATCTAACGACGATACAATAACACCGTGCTGAAGCCTGCCACGATGCTACTCCTCCCGATCCTCGGCAGAGGACGGAACCCATTCGATGTGCCAGCCAGGTGGAACCTGGGCAGGCCAAGACAAAGCATCGACATCCAAAGGTGTACCTGTAAATCAATGCCACAAGCAAGGCTGAGTATACTAATACTCAGCAAGGCTTACCCGTCGGGTGAAAACTACATCACCGACATCTAGACAATGAGAGGCTTTTGGCTGGTGGGTTTGTTTGCCAAAAAGCGACTAAAAGTAGGTCCTTGCTTTCAAGTTTTAGCATCATATTCTAGTAAATTTAACCATTCTAGATTAGCATCCTTTCTAAACATACAAGTGGTGCAATACAATTTAATTCATACAACAAGTTCATAAATCTCATAATTCCACTTGTTACTCAATGTAGCATGGCGGTCAAGCAGTCTCATTAACCGCGAGAAGCGGACAGTTCGAACCGAATTTCTGCTACCTGGCCAGGGGAAACCCAACACACACGGATACTCTGCTTGCTATAAAGGTACAAGCATTTCCCAACCTTTCCCATCGATCCACAATTCGGAACCGGGTCCATTTCCTTAGGATAAAGGTTTACTGCTTCACTCACAGTCTCACGCATATATCCACAAGTGTACGGCAGGGGAAAACAAGTTTCCAAGGAGAGATGGCTATCGGCCCTAGCTGCTTCAATCTGGTACCGGGCTTACCGATCCCCATACATCGGCATGCATGTGGTACGTTCAAAAACTTGACACACTCATCCACACATTTCGACCTTAATCAATTATCATACACGGACGGGAGATCTACATCTATCATCCCGCCCGTCAATCCCTATGATTCCAACATAAGTAAAGACAAGCAATTCCTATGTCTCGCGAGTGACAGGAAATCACTCGACTTGTAACGGACCTAAAGCAATGCTCTATCGATCCTTTCATACTAGTATTGCAAGTCATAGGTACTAGGAAATGTGTAGCTAAGGCATTCAATCAACTCCTTGAACGTAAATGCACAAGCATAGAGAAGTCATAATGCATGATTGGTAAAGGTTAGGTTATGCTCCGGGGCTTGCCTTCTTGGGCTAGCTGACTGCTACGCTCCGGGCTGTCTGCGTCGACGCTGGCTCGGCCGCCTTCGAGGTTCTCCTCTCCGTCGACGGGGACGAGGTCGTAGAAGCCGTCAACGAGTGCGCCTTCTACATGAGATGCACAAGTTAAGCGTTCTGCCAAAACATGATTCGAGGTTACTGCACTAGGTGATTTTTATCTTAACATTTTAACAAAGTTTGTCTTTTCTCTTCTAAGCTCCTGCTTTCGAGGAAAGAACTTGGTTGGTCTCGAGGACCGAGTTCTTCTCGACAGAAAGAACCCTGCTGATTTCCGCGGTCTGGGTTCTTATCGGAAAAAGAACCCTGACGCTCGAAACTGAGTTCTTATCGAGAAAGAACCCTGTTCGACTAGGAAAAGAACTCTACTGGCTCTCGTTGGCTGGGTTCTCATCGAGAAAGAACCCTGGCTCGAAACTGGGCTCTCAACGAGGAAGAACCCTGCCCACTACTGGCTATCACTGCGCCGGGCGAACGGCGGTGAAAGGAGGTCGGAGAGGTGGGGAAAAGAACCAGTGGCTTACCACGAGTCGAACGATGACGGTTGGGAGGCCGGAAGAGGCTCGTAAATCGCCGGCGACGTGCGGTGGCAGTGCGGTCGCCGCGGGCTCGATTCCGGCGAAGTGAGTGGCTCTCACCAGAGTTGGAGGGGTCCGTGAGCACCCGTAGGACTCGGGGAAGCTATCGGGATGCTTGGTCAGCTTCGGGGAGGGCTCGAAGTAGGGGCTCGACGTGCGCGTGCTCCGGCGGCCGGAAATGCGGACTTGGGGAAAATCCGATTTCTCGCCAGAGAGCGACAATAGCTCGGGGGAAGTGGGGGAAATGGAGCTAGGGTAGAGGTCTAGCTTCGTGCGCGACGAATTTGGGAATGGTGGAAAGTGGAGGGCGAAATCTCGGCGAAGCTCGGCTCGGTCCGTGCGGCGTGAGGAAGAAGACGACGGAGCGAGCGCGAGGAGATGAACTGGAGAAGTGAGCGAGTGAGTGGAGTGTGCGAATGACTCGGTGGGAGGCTTGGGCACGCTAGAGCGGGGTCGTGATGCCTCGGGAGCGTGCGCGCGGAGTAAAGGCCGACGTGACGCGCCATTGATGCATGCCCGAGCTCGAACAGAGCGCGCGCGACACGATTGGGCGAGGGAGATTGTGGCGTGATCACTGGGGATCCTCCACAGTGCTCCTTGGCGCGTAGCGAGCGAGCATCGCGACTGCGGGGCGGCGCTGCGCGGCTGCGACCAGTGCCAAGCGAGCTCGTCATGATGGCGCTCCGCGGCGCGAGGCAGCAGTGCGCCGTCGCCCGCGACGTGACGGTACGGAAGGCTTGGACAAACGCGTGAGGACAAAAGCTAGCTGCCGCCACGGCTCGGCCGACCCGACGCGGTCTCCGCCACACGCCGGCCACGTGGCGGCCGGACTCCGGCCGGAGCAGAGCGCGCCAGGGGCGAGCTGGCAGCCCCGTGGAGCTCCTTTGCCCCTGCTGAACTTCCTCCAAAAATTCGAACTGAACTTCGAAACGTGTAAAATTAAAAGTTGGGGTTTAAGGTGTGGGACACAACTTTCGAGCTTGAACCGCAAGCTCGAGCTTGCCGAGCCTCGAACGGTCGGAAACGCCACTTGAGGGTGAGTGCCCCCTCGAGCTTGGCTGCGAAGCCTCGAGCGTGACGGAACGTCGCTCGAGGGTAAGTGCCCCCTCGAGCTTGGCTACGGAGCCTCGAGCGTGCTAACGTGCGGCCTCGAATCGTGACGGACTGCGGGGCCTCGAGGGTCCTATCGTGCGGCCTCGAATCGTGACGGACTGTGGGGCCTCGAGGGTCCTATCGTGTGGCCTCGAATCGTGACTGAAACTACTAGCTAGGCTCGATCGTCACGGACAATACTGGCTAGGCTCGATCGTGACGGACAATACTGGCTAGGCTCGATCGTGACGGACAATACTGGCTAGGCTCGATTGTGACGGACATACTGGGTAGGCTCGATCGTGACGGACATACTAGGTAAGCTCGATCGTCACGGACATACTGGCTAGGCTCGATCGTGACGGATATACTGGGTAGGCTCGATCGTGACGGACATACTGGGTAAGCTCGATCGTCACGGACATACTGGCTAGGCTCGATCGTGACGGACATACTGGTTCGAGGGTCATCAAGCGGAACGAACGCCGTGGCGAGATTTGTTATGAAGGGCTGTATCTGTGATGACAGCAACTCTTATTGTCGGAGATTTTTAAGTTCAGTACCAAAATCTTGAGATTTCTGTTGGGTGTCACGAGACCTTTGTTTTTGAATTTCAGTTTGAATTTTTGGTCAATTTCTGAATTCTAACCCCATTGTTTTGCCTTATCTTCCTTTTATTAATTATCTTATTTAACCTCTCCCTCCTTTCTTAGACCCTTCAATAGTGTCACTAAACATCAGAGGTATACTGCTCAAAGAGAGTTTTCAATTTAAAGTCCTACCTCCTTTTATTTTGAGAGTAAAAATCTTATTTTAACTTAAAGTTAAAACATGGACACATACATGGAGGTTAAAAGCTTATTTATTTTATATGCTCAACTTTTAATTATGTCGTTAACAACTTGACATATATTAAATATTAATTAATTTACATCCTTTGCATTTTATGAAAGCTCATATTGTAAACAAAATCTCATTTTATTATTAAAACCTCAAGATTGCCAGATGTAGGCTATGATTAGAACTGCAAGCTTTATTAGTCCAAGTGTTTAACCCTAACATTAAATCATTAACAACTATTTTACTAAAGAACATCAGGAGCACTCTAAATATTATTTTATTTATAGCCCTAGGTGAGCTCCTTTAAAAAGGGTGTGTGACCGTGTGTTTTTCATCCCATGTTTAAGTTGGTCTTTCAAACTTGATTTCCTATGTTTGGTAGATTAAGCATCTGAGTTATACATAACTCACCAAGGTTGCAATGACATTTTTAGATACACAACTTCCATTTGAGAAAGTGGTTTGGTTTTTATAATTAGAACATACTTTCCCAAACCTTTCATATTGATCAGACGTTTGTGATGTGCACAACTCTTATTTAAAATTTTAAATTAGAACCTTGCCTTCTGAAGGTCATTAATATCGTTAGTTGGAATTATTTCATGTGTTGACTTCACATGAGCCATTCGTCCTTTAAGACCTTTAGGGGCATAGAAGCATTACTTAATTTGCCGTTCAATCCTGATTTCTTTTTAGGAAATTTTTATGCGTCGTCTCGAGAGTATGTATTTAGAGTTTTGTCGTGCAACTTGTAAGAGAAGATGTTTAGATTTGTACTAGAAAAGTTTTTGTTGGGTTCAAATTTCAAGAACCAAAACATGAGTACAAACTTAACAATCCTCATGTATAATTCTCATTCCTACTAGTGATTTAGTTTCAGGGTTTATAGTTCCTTAGTTTGTTTAATCACTCTTACTTATACGCTTTAAACACCAGGGGTGTTACAGCCTACCCTCCTTAAAAAGAATCTCGTCCCGAGATTCGCATAGGGAGGAAAGGTGGACATTTTATTAGAAGAAAGAGGTGTTGGTTAAAGAAACGCAGATACTACGCACCCAAGTTCTTACAGGTTCACAGCTTGGAGATGATAATTGATACCGGATCTCCGATACAACATCAACGTTGTTCATGTGGGAGCGGTGATGAATGTAGACATGGAAAGCTAAGAGCATCAAGATTTGGCACACAAGGCAAAAGTAATACACCACTATTGTCCAGTGAACTTCAGGGCCAATCGGGGAAAAGAATGGGCAAGCCATGGATGGTGTCAAAAAGTCGAAATCTTCCTTGCTCGTCGACTTAATTCTTGTGGAATCCTCAGGTGACTTCTGCTCGAACTCCTTCTTCGGTGAGGTTGGTGCCGTAGACCTTGGTTAAACGACAAGGTGGTTGCCGGGAGGGGCACTTCCTCGTGGCTTTACAAAAAGGTGGAGGCAGAGCTTGCTTGTCAAAGAACGGAGGACACGGTGGAGAATGGGCAGCTTGGGTACCGTGGAGGTCGCCGAAGAGAGGCGAGAGCGGTGGAGTGGTATGACTCAAGTGGAGCACCTTGGAGTGATGGCAGCCATTGGAGAGGCTGCATTTATCGACGGCCGGAGCGGAGCAGCGATAGTGGTGTGTCGACAGCAGGAGGTAGGGGCCGGCAATGAGATTCCCTGGGTGACGGGACGGTGGTACGATGGCGACTGGGGGAGTGTTGGCCAGCAGCGGTAGGGAAACGACGAAGGTGATAGTGGACTGGTGAACGGGGCAGAGTACACGGCGCACGGACACAGAGGGGGGGTCAAACTGGCCCTTGAGACCCTGACGTGATGGTGGGAGGAACAGAAGCCAAAGGTGATCTTTGAGACTGTAGATAGTCACGGGCAAGATGCTTAACCAATCGTAGGTCTTAAATAACAACGATTTACCTACTTTTATATCAACAGGAACAAGGAATGAACTCTTTAGCATTCTCCTAAGAGAAAAGGGATGGTTAATGATCAACGAGGTTATGAGATGACAAGAGTGCCCAAAAGATTTTTAAAACTAGCCCACATCATACCATGATCATGACATGACGTTACACGGGGTTGCTGCCCAATTTCTAAGACGAGCTAAAAGGAACAACACGGATGGGGCAATAAAAGATCTACTTATGGCAATGAGGGAATACACCTAGAAAAGGTGGCGTGACATGGAAATTTTTGGGAAATTCGTGCTCAAATTTTATCTTAATTGCCAAATTGCCAAACTTATGCGCTTTACCATGGTATACATGGCACGTTCATGATGAGGTGCACATGATATGATGCACATGCACATGAGCGTATGGTGCATATGCTTATGAGAGTATGATGTACATGCCGTGATGCAAGTTAGTAGACCTCACACCACATAATTAAAAGTCATTATTGCGGATCAATTAGTGAGAGTAAGGAAGTATCGATTTGGGTTGTCAATAAATGTCTTTGTGGGTCATATTCCCACATACCAAGATACCAGCGTGCTCCAAGTGACTCAAGCGTGTGGCTGCAGTGCACACACGAGGTCCTAGGTTCCATCACGGCACCATAGGTTAGGGAATACAATACCACAATAAATTCAGAGGGGACAACCCAATTGACACCAGGAGGGAGAAGCATTCATGAGTTAGATGCACATGTGGTTAGGTACCAAAAGATTATCATGATGCAAATGACATGTTAATGGTATGCAATGCCCATGCACATGAATTACTCGGAATGATTCAATTGTATGAAGAAGGTACGGATAACCTTATGCATACCAATGTGACCTTGACTCAATTCACGTCTTGTTCTCATTTATATTTATTTCCTTGAGCAAGAATAAAACAAGGATTCAAGGATCAAGAAATCAAGGTAGTTGAGTATAGGGGACCAAAGTCGAGAGTGGAGGGTGATCAAAATCACGCGGGCATGTGAGAGTTAGTGTTAATAATTTGATCAAGATGTGAGAGTTGAGGTGTATGGAATCGAGCAATAAGGGAGGTCAAGGGTTCGGATCCTAACACATCATGTAATAGGACATTGTTATACTTGACACCCCTACATTTACGTTATTGGTTCAAGTCATTGCATATCCATATACTCCTTCTAAGTTCAGAGTTCTTGATCCACCCTTAACTTAACTTATTAATTCAATGATTACGCCCAAGGAGGGAGCACGTGCTGATCCTAAGTCATTACATTCTCCTATTTTATAAGCGGATCAAGTGTCTAAAAGGGATAGGACAAAGAGAATGGATTGAAGTAGGTCATATTGCCTTACTCTGGGACAGGTGTATTATGGTAGCGTAGATGTGGAGGATATTAGAGATTAAAATTAAAGAAGAATTACTCTGGACAGATTGTGTTTCCGTAGAAGAGAATTCATAGCTCCCAGCTCCAACATCCAAAATTTCTCATCCTTGGCCAGGTAGTAGGAATTTGGTAATCTACACATTGCTTTGCATCTCAGACACTGATCTAGTGGTTAAGTTGGTCAAAACTTTCAACCTAGGCTTCTCGGTATAGATGGATTTTCAGCACACCGAACCTTATAATTCTGCCTATAACTCTAGTTTCCTTATTCCCTTGGGGCTGAACTTTTGAGAGTGTTTCCATCTAAATTTTCTAATAGGCTTTGATAACCACCATTTAGTCCAGACATAGCATCCTCATGGGAAAGTCTTTGACATAAATCCTACTTGTAGGCTATGAACGAAATAATGGGAGTCTAATATTTCTAGTTGCAACCTTAAGTTTCTAAAGTCCAGTTTTTAGTAATTCAAAACTCCAAAACATGCAAACTTTCGAGCTTTACAAGTTGTTCCAAGAAAGGCATAGACTTAGCAATTGACCATAACTTCAGTTTCGCCTATCAAAAGGGGCACGACAGCCTTTAGTTCACCTTATTAGGAACAAGCCTGATATTCATTGGTGTTGCATCATAGGTAAGCCGAAAACTAAGGGTATAAATTTCAATAACTAACCACTCATGATTTGTTCGTTGGTTTCCAAAGTGTGGCAGCATGAGGTAGTCAGACCTTGGAACAACTTTCCCACTGATATTTTATATAAATTAGACCTTGTGCTTAGTTTTACTAATTCCTCTGTCAGATTATGGAATTCGGCATGAAGGAGACAAAACGAGGCAGATTTTGGACAGTAAGTAAAATATTCATAGCCAAAAATTAAACACCCCAAAATTTCCCAAACTTTACCAGATTGTTCCTAACATATTTGTATACAATGTTACTGTTCAACGTTTCTCCAATTTTGAGGTTAAGATGGTGCAAAAATTCAAATTCTTAATTACTGTCCCCAGAATATTTAGTAAGACAGGAGGTCGGTATTTGGTTCATATTTCGAGTTCTTCTTGTCCAAAAGTCTTGCATTCCTTAACTTAATTGTGGCTTACCTAAGTGTTTAAAATTAGAGATGCCACCGCGGAGCTAGCTACAAGTGAGGCGGCCGCAATATAGACATCAAAACTAAAGTGAGAACCGACATATATTTAAAGAAAGTAATCAGATTATGGACAGAGTAGGAAAAATTTCATATCTCAAAATCTATAAGCCCAAGCATTACCCCACTTAACCAGAATACAGTTTAGATAATTTCCAATAACTTTTTAGTTCAACACAAAAAACAGAACAAATGATCTAGGTGGCGCAAAACCCCAATCTTTTAATTAACTCTCTGCTGAAAGTCCAGCAGACAGGAAGTTGGTATTTTGAGCATAACTTTTAATTGGCTGAACCAAATTTGTGGAAATTTTTTACAGCATAAACTAGACCAAATTTGTGACAACTTTCATTTTTAAGCCTCTAGCAGAAACTGCTGTTAAGAGGGTGTAAAATCCACTTTCAAACTTGTTATTCCCAGAAAATTCCAGCAGACAGGGGGTTGCCATTTTAAACATAACTCCAGTTCTACTGAACCAATTTCGAAGAAATTTCTACAGCATAAACTTCATAATATTTATGACAACTTTCATGTTGAACACTTTTTCATTTGACAACGTTTTCAGTTTCGAATTAAGGGTGCAAACAGACTGATTTCGGCAGAGTTTCGACACAATTTCCGGTTGTTATTCAATTTTTGATGACGGTTAGTTCAATGATCGTGCATTATGGTTCAATAATATTTCAGTGAGTTGCAATGCATGAGCGGCCTATTCGTTCTCACCATCACACGTGCTAATAAACTTTTGACATACGAAGTTTGTGCCGGTGGCTAGGCAATATCCGTCTCTCCCTATATTATCTAGCCGAACTTTTCTAACCGTTTCAACATACGGGTTCGCGGTTAGTGTACCTGCAGAAAATTCCATTCCAGAGCATGAATAATCAACCTTTCGTGCCAGCACTCACGAAAGCGTCTCCATTCATTACCACCCACTATAGAGGTGGCACCCGAACGTTTAACATTGAACGGGCAATGTTCATATGTCACCTAGGCAACATATTGACAGTTTCATACGCTATTTCATGAGCGTATTGACTTTGTGCCGCCATCATATTTGCATATGATGCCGTGGTACGCTACAGCAATCGCCGTACCTTACGCCCACCATGCTATTCTAGTTTCATACGCTGTCACAGCGTATTGACTATGTGCCGCCACTATATTTTCATATAGTGCCGTGGTACGTTACAGCAATCGCCGTACCTTGCGCCCACCATTGCGTAAAGTAAATGACAGAATGAAATGTGCTGGAAGTCAGTATAATATACTATTTGCCACCTATCATATCGTGATCCCTTAACCCACATAGGCTTCACGCTCTAGGTAACATCCTTAGCGGTCCTATAATAACCTTCCTTCGCGAGGCGCGGCGGAAGTACGAGTTACCCAATTTTATTTAAAAATCGTTTATTAAAGGTGTGTTGCTCTCTCCGGTGCTCTGTTTCGGCTCTGATGCCAGCTGTGGCGGACCACTCCGAAATTATTCCAAGTTAAGTACCCTGGGACCACTAATCACGTAGCCAGGCACTTAATCCGGAATAAGCTGGAGCGCCGTCGGATTAAACCCGATTAAACCACGTACTTTTCTCGATCGAAACAACAGCACGCCCACACGAAGGTGAGTTCCAGAGATTACAACATTCCACAAATTAACTTACACAAATAGGTATCACAGTTATTACAAACCAAGTTCAAATTAAAATCAGAGTACAAAGTCTTGCAGCGGAAATAAAAGTTTCATTGCAGCGGAAGATAATCTAACGACGATACAATAACACCGTGCTGAAGCCTGCCACGATGCTACTCCTCCCGATCCTCGGCAGAGGACGGAACCCATTCGATGTGCCAGCCAGGTGGAACCTGGGCAGGCCAAGACAAAGCATCGACATCCAAAGGTGTACCTGTAAATCAATGCCACAAGCAAGGCTGAGTATACTAATACTCAGCAAGGCTTACCCGTCGGGTGAAAACTACATCACCGACATCTAGACAATGAGAGGCTTTTGGCTGGTGGGTTTGTTTGCCAAAAAGCGACTAAAAGTAGGTCCTTGCTTTCAAGTTTTAGCATCATATTCTAGTAAATTTAACCATTCTAGATTAGCATCCTTTCTAAACATACAAGTGGTGCAATACAATTTAATTCATACAACAAGTTCATAAATCTCATAATTCCACTTGTTACTCAATGTAGCATGGCGGTCAAGCAGTCTCATTAACCGCGAGAAGCGGACAGTTCGAACCGAATTTCTGCTACCTGGCCAGGGGAAACCCAACACACACGGATACTCTGCTTGCTATAAAGGTACAAGCATTTCCCAACCTTTCCCATCGATCCACAATTCGGAACCGGGTCCATTTCCTTAGGATAAAGGTTTACTGCTTCACTCACAGTCTCACGCATATATCCACAAGTGTACGGCAGGGGAAAACAAGTTTCCAAGGAGAGATGGCTATCGGCCCTAGCTGCTTCAATCTGGTACCGGGCTTACCGATCCCCATACATCGGCATGCATGTGGTACGTTCAAAAACTTGACACACTCATCCACACATTTCGACCTTAATCAATTATCATACACGGACGGGAGATCTACATCTATCATCCCGCCCGTCAATCCCTATGATTCCAACATAAGTAAAGACAAGCAATTCCTATGTCTCGCGAGTGACAGGAAATCACTCGACTTGTAACGGACCTAAAGCAATGCTCTATCGATCCTTTCATACTAGTATTGCAAGTCATAGGTACTAGGAAATGTGTAGCTAAGGCATTCAATCAACTCCTTGAACGTAAATGCACAAGCATAGAGAAGTCATAATGCATGATTGGTAAAGGTTAGGTTATGCTCCGGGGCTTGCCTTCTTGGGCTAGCTGACTGCTACGCTCCGGGCTGTCTGCGTCGATGCTGGCTCGGCCGCCTTCGAGGTTCTCCTCTCCGTCGACGGGGACGAGGTCGTAGAAGCCGTCAACGAGTGCGCCTTCTACATGAGATGCACAAGTTAAGCGTTCTGCCAAAACATGATTCGAGGTTACTGCACTAGGTGATTTTTATCTTAACATTTTAACAAAGTTTGTCTTTTCTCTTCTAAGCTCCTGCTTTCGAGGAAAGAACTTGGTTGGTCTCGAGGACCGAGTTCTTCTCGACAGAAAGAACCCTGCTGATTTCCGCGGTCTGGGTTCTTATCGGAAAAAGAACCCTGAAGCTCGAAACTGAGTTCTTATCGAGAAAGAACCCTGTTCGAATAGGAAAAGAACTCTACTGGCTCTCGTTGGCTGGGTTCTCATCGAGAAAGAACCCTGGCTCGAAACTGGGCTCTCAACGAGGAAGAACCCTGCCCACTACTGGCTATCACTGCGCCGGGCGAACGGCGGTGAAAGGATGTCGGAGAGGTGGGGAAAAGAACTAGTGGCTTACCACGAGTCGAACGATGACGGTTGGGAGGCCGGAAGAGGCTCGTAAATCGCCGGCGACGTGCGGTGGCAGTGCGGTCGCCGCGGGCTCGATTCCGGCGAAGTGAGTGGCTCTCACCGGAGTTGGAGGGGTCCGTGAGAACCCGTAGGACTCGGGGAAGCTATCGGGATGCTTGGTCAGCTTCAGGGAGGGCTCGAAGTAGGGGCTCAACGTGCGCGTGCTCCGGCGACCGGAAATGCGGACTTGGGGAAAATCTGATTTCTCGCCAGAGAGCGACAATAGCTCGGGGGAAGTGGGGGAAATGGAGCTAGGGTAGAGGTCTAGCTTCGTGCGCGACGAATTTGGGAATGGTGGAAAGTGGAGGGCGAAATCTCGGCGAAGCTCGGCTCGGTCCGTGCGGCGTGAGGAAGAAGACGACGGAGCGAGCGCGAGGAGATGAACTGGAGAAGTGAGCGAGTGAGTGGAGTGTGCGAATGACTCGGTGGGAGGCTTGGGCACGCTAGAGCGGGGTCGTGATGCCTCGGGAGCGTGCGCGCGGAGTAAAGGCCGACGTGACGCGCCATTGATGCATGCCCGAGCTCGAACAGAGCGCGCGCGACACGATTGGGCGAGGGAGATTGTGGCGTGATCACTGGGGATCCTCCACAGTGCTCCTTGGCGCGTAGCGAGCGAGCATCGCGACTGCGGGGCGGCGCTGCGCGGCTGCGACCAGTGCCAAGCGAGCTCGTCATGATGGCGCTCCGCGGCACGAGGCAGCAGTGCGCCGTCGTCCGCGACGTGACGGTACGGAAGGCTTGGACAAACGCGTGAGGACAAAAGCTAGCTGCCGCCACGGCTCGGCCGACCCGACGCGGTCTCCGCCACACGCCGGCCACGTGGCGGCCGGACTCCGGCCGGAGCAGAGCGCGCCAGGGGCGAGCTGGCAGCCCCGTGGAGCTCCTTTGCCCCTGCTGAACTTCCTCCAAAAATTCGAACTGAACTTCGAAACGTGTAAAATTAAAAGTTGGGGTTTAAGGTGTGGGACACAACTTTCGAGCTTGAACCGCAAGCTCGAGCTTGCCGAGCCTCGAACGGTCGGAAACGCCACTCGAGGGTGAGTGCCCCCTCGAGCTTGGCTGCGAAGCCTCGAGCGTGACGGAACGTCGCTCGAGGGTAAGTGCCCCCTCGAGCTTGGCTACGGAGCCTCGAGCGTGCTAACGTGCGGCCTCGAATCGTGACGGACTGCGGGGCCTCGAGGGTCCTATCGTGCGGCCTCGAATCGTGACGGACTGCGGGGCCTCGAGGGTCCTATCGTGCGGCCTCGAATCGTGACTGAAACTACTAGCTAGGCTCGATCGTCACGGACAATACTGGCTAGGCTCGATCGTGACGGACAATACTAGCTAGGCTCGATCGTGACGGACAATACTGGCTAGGCTCGATCGTGACGGACATACTGGGTAGGCTCGATCGTGTCGGACATACTAGGTAAGCTCAATCGTCACGGACATACTGGCTAGGCTCGATCGTGTTCAGTTCAAATTCCAACTTTTATTCGAAAGAGGCACAGGAGCTCCACGGGCGCCCAACAGTGGCCCTGGCGCACCCCTGCTCTGGCCGGAGCTCGGCCGCCACGTGGCCGGCGAGCGGCGGAGGCCGCGCCGTGCTAGCCGAGCCGCGGCGTCGGGTGGCGCTTGTCACCTTGTGCTTGTCCAACCCCTCCTTGTGGCGGACCACTCCGAAATTATTCCAAGTTAAGTACCCTCAGACCACTAACCACGTAGTCAGGCACTTAATCCGGAATAAGCTGGAGCGCCGTCGGATTAAACCCGATTAAACCACGTACTTAACTAGATCGTAACAGCAGCAGGCCCACACGAAGGTGAGTTCAAGAGATTACAACATTCCACAGATTAAATTACAAACATAGGGTACAAAGTTATTACAGACTGAGTTCAAATTAAAATCAGAGTACACAAGTTTTTGCAGCGGAAATTAAAAGTTCAACAACTGAAATTTAGAAGTTCATTGCAGCGGAAGTAAATAAACTAACGACGAAACAAGTAACTCCGTGATGAGGCCTGCCACGAAGCTACTCCTCCCGATCCTCGCCAGAGGACGGGACCCATTCGATGTGCCAGCCAGGTGGAACCTGGGCAGGCCAAGTCATAGCATCCACATCCAAGATTATACCTGAAAAATAATGCCACAAGCAAGGCTGAGTATACTAATACTCAGCAAGGCTTACCCGTCGGGTGAAAACTACATCACCGACATCTAGACAATGAAAGGCTTTTGGCTGGTGGGTTTGGTTGCCAAAAAGCGACTAAAGGTAGATCCTTGCTTTCAAGTTTTAGCACCGTATTCTAATAAGTTTAACCATTCTAGATTAGCATCCTCTCTAAGCATACAAGTGGAGCAATACAATTTAATTCATAGAACAAATTCATAATCTCAAATTCCACTTATTACTCGATGTGACGTGACGGTCAAGCAGTCTCATTAACCGCGAGAAGCGGACAGTTCGAACCGAATTTGTGCTACCTGGCCAGGGAAAACCCAACACACACGGATACTCTGCTTGAGATAAAAGGTACAAGCATTTCCCAACCTTTCCCATCTATCCACAATTCGGAACCGGGTCCACTTCCTTAGGATGAAGGTTTACTGCTTCACTCACAGCATCACGCATACATCCACGAGTGTACGGCAAGGGAAAACAGAGTTTCCAAGGAGAGATGGCTATCGGCCCTAGCTGCTTCAAGCTGGTACCGGGCTTACCGGCTCCCATATACCGGCATGCATGTGGTACGTTCAAAAACTTGACTTAGTATCCACACCTTCCGACCTTAACCAATTATCAAACACGGACGGGAGATCTACATCTATCCTCCCGCCCGTCAATCCTTATGATTCCAACATAAGTAAAGACGAAAATTCCTATGTCTCGCGAGTGACAGGAAATCACTCGACTTGTAACGAACCTACAGCAATGCTCTACCGAACCTTTCATACTAGTATTGCAAGTCATAGGTACTAGGAAAATATTGCAGCTATGGTATTCAATCAACTCCTAGAAACGTAAATGCACAAACATAGAGAATTCAAGTGCATAATTTAGTAAGATTTAGGTCATGCTCCGGGGCTTGCCTTCCTGCTCGGGCTGAGAGTTAGCTCCTGCGTTGGTCACGTCTGCACCGGCGTCGGGCTCCGGAACTTGCTCCTCTTCTGCGGGGACGAGGGTGTAGTCGCCGTCCGGAAGAACGCCTTCTACATGATATGCATAAGTTTTAAGGCGGCTGCCCTTTTGATGCTAAGACTAGGGCCTTGAAGGCCATATTCACCTAGACATACTTAGATACTTGCATTTTCTCCACCAAAGCAAGGTGTCGGTGTGAAAAAGGTTTTAGTTGAATTCGATGGTGATTGTGTACATATATAAAAGAATTTTATTTATTTCTTCACAAGTTAGGGTGGCTGTTTCTGAATTTCAGATTCTAACCATTTTATTTCAATTAATTACTCAAAAAGGTTTATTCATTTATACATTTCAATTTCCACCTAGATTCTTTCCCATTTTTGTTTCTTCATTTCTGTTCATCAATTTTAGCCATAAACTTTATGACAGCTACTGGAGTATAAGAGCTAAGCTCACTCCAAAATTTAGCTAATTTCGAGTTACACATAATTTATTAAAAATCTATAAACAGCTAGCTGCAGGAAGTGAATTAAAGGCATAATAAATTGAAATTTCATCTATTTCAGGAGATCTTCCTACCAAGGCTAAGCAATATCATGAGGAGGGCTCTGGCCAAGTGGTGGCTCAAAATAACCCTTGGGTAGTCCTCATTATTTTTCTATCCAAAAACACATATTTAAATATTTGTCATCCTAAACAGAGCAAAAATTAAGTTTCTTATTTTTAACATGTGTACTAACAAGTTTTTAGTTCTCCGGAGCAAAATAACGGTTTTTCGCTGCACAATTTATTTTTAACAATTTCTTTACTGCAGAAAGTCAGAAATCACATTTAAATCAATAACTGGAGCTACACACCATATTTTTGAGTCTCCTTTGGACACAAGCTGTCCAAAGCCTATATGCACAACATACCCAAAGCTCAACCCCAGCGGAGCTATGGATTTGAAATGGTGCACAACTTTAGGTTTTCCTAGTTTGATTTTTAATTCAATAACAGTTCACTAAAAGCAATAACATGTCTAATAGAGATTGTAGTTTAGACTCTAACGATTCCAGAGAGTATTTTTGCACATTTTTCCGATTTTTCTACGATTTTTAATCGATTTTACAAGATTCGGGAAAAATCAAATCTAGGGTAAGAATCTATTTTCACCGAGAACCCTAGAACTTTCAAACTTTCGCGAACAGGTCCTGCACTTTTGCACGAAAGACCCTGGAAAGAGGTAGACGATGAACAATGGCCCTCGGGAGCTCGCCGGAGTTACGCCGGGCAAACCACGGCGAACTGGGCTCGGGGAAGAGGGGGAAAAGGGTCCTTGGCTCACCACGAGTCGTTTGGGCACGGTTGGGAGGCCGGGGGTCGACGGAGTTACGCCGGCGACGAGGAGGTGGCGGCGCGGCCGCTGCGGGGTCTGCGCCGGCGAGCTCGGTGCCGCTCGCGGTGGGGGAAGAGGTCCTAGAGCACCAGCAGAGCTTGGGGAAGCCAACGGCGTGCTCGAGGAGGCTCGGGGAAGGCTCGGAGTAGGGTCTCGACGGTGAGGTGGTTCGACGGCCGGAAAAGTCGATTTGGGGGAACTTGGAAATTCGAGCTCGGGAATGGGCAATGTGCTGGGGAAAGTTGGGGGAAACGGAGCTAGGGGAGTGGTCAAGCTGTGCGCGGAGTGGATTTGGGAATGGCTGCGTGGACGCGACGAATTTTGCGATGAGCTCTAGTTCGGTCCGTGCGTCGCGAGGAAGAAGAAGGAGGGGGAGCGCGCGAGGAGGCTCACTGGAGGTCTGAGCGAGCGAGTGGAGTGAATGAGGGGCTCAGTGGGGTGCTCGAGTGCGTGAGGGGAGTGCGGCATTGCCTCGGGAGCGCGCGAGCGCGTTAATGCTCGACGCGACCCGCCATGGCCGCACAGTGAGCTCGGCGCGAGTGGGGAGGGCGCTGCAGGCGAGGGGGATCGACGCGAACTGCTCGAAGATCGCCTACAGTGTCCTTGGCGCGTAGTGGAACGGCATCTCGCGCCTTGCAGCGCTCGGCGCAGCGCGCTCGCGCGCGCGCGCCCGCGGCGTGCGAGGCGCCATGATGGCGTCCGCGGCGCGAGAGGGAGCGAGGGCGACGGCGGCGAGGTGACGGCTCCACAGTGGACGGACAAGCGCTAGACGACGAACGCCAGGCTCCGCCGCGCCTTGGCCGCGTCAGCGCCGCCTGAGCCGCGCGCCGGCCGCGTGGCGGCCGAGCTCTGGCCGCCGCGGCGCGCGCCAGGGGCACTGTTCACGGGCCGGGGAGCGCCGGGTTTGAATTTGAATTTTCTCCAAAAATTTGAACAGAACGTGAAAAAGTGCAAAAATAAAAGTTGTAGATTGAAGGATGGGACACAACTTCCTTTTTGGGATGAACTTGAAATTCGAAGTTTTTCAAGCTCAAAAAGCCCAAAAACAGAAATGTGCCAAAATCGGAAATTTGAGTTTTCGAGGGACTAAACCGCAAAATTTTCAAAAATTCCAAACAGTGACTAGGGTTTAATTTTGATGCCAAACAACTTTTATTTTGGGAGATTTTCAAGTTTAGTACAAAAATCATGAGTTTTCGGTTGGTGCCCAATAATCCCTGTTTTTGGAGTTTAATTTGAATTTTTGGTGAATTTTTGAGGGATGTTTGAATTCAAACCTTAAATCCCTGTTGCATTGATCTTAATTGCATCTCTTAGCTAAATTTGACATCAGAGATGTCACAGCCTACCCCCCTTAAAAGGAATCTCGCCCCGAGATTCGATTACGCTTAATGATAAAGAGGGGAAAAGAAGTACCTCGGTTTAGGAAAGTATGTCGGGGAAAATCTTCCTGAGATAATCCTCGGTTTCCCACGTGGCTTCATCTTCAGAGTGATGACTCCACTGAATTTTATACATTTTAATTCCCTTCCTCCGTGTCTGTCGCTCTTTCTCGTCGAGGATCTTGACAGGATACTCATCATAAGAGAGATCCGGTTCAACCGAGAGTTCCTCTTGTTCAACAACTTCGGTTGGAACACGAAGACACCTCTTGAGTTGAGAAACATGAAACACATTGTGTACCGCTGAAAGTCTCTCGGGAAGCTTCACTTGATAAGCTACCGGCCCACATTGTTGAGTAATTTCATACGGGCCGATATAGCGAGGTGCAAGCTTGCCTTTGAGTCCAAACCTTTGCACACCCTTGGTCGGGGAGACCTTAAGATACACATGATCACCAACTTCAAACTGAAGTGGCTTCCGCCGCTGATCAAAATAACTCTTTTGTCGTGATTGGGCGGTTTTCAGATTCTCCCGAATGATCCCAACCTTTTCTTCGGCTTCTTTCACAAGGTCAGGGCCATAAGTGTACCTCTCGCCTGCCTGGGACCAACACAACGGGGTCCGACATCTCCTACCATATAGGGCTTCGAAAGGTGCCATTTTTAAACTCGTTTGGTAGCTGTTATTATAGGAGAATTCAGCCAGGGATAAACATTTCTCCCAATTCTTCCCATAATGGATAACACATGCTCGAAGCATATCCTCAAGTATTTGATTTACCCTTTCTGTTTGCCCATCGGTCTGTGGGTGATATGCTGAGCTGCGGATCAGTTTGGTGCCTAAGGACATTTGCAATTGCTCCCAAAAGCGTGCTACGAAAAGAGCACCACGATCTGAAATTATCGTCTTGGGTACCCCATGTAGACAAACGATCCGCTCCAAATAAATCTCCGCATACTTTTTAGCAGAATAAGTGGTATTGACTGGAATAAAATGTGCGGTCTTGGTAAGGCGATCCACAATTACCCAAATAGAATCGTGGCCCTGAGGGGTCCTGGGAAGTCCAACAATAAAATCCATACTGATATCTTCCCACTTCCATGAGGGAATAGGTAGAGGTTGAAGCGTGCCTGCTACCTTCAAGTGGCTGGCCTTAACCCGCTGGCAGGTGTCACATTCCGACACATATGTGGCAATTTCTCGCTTCATTCGAGTCCACCAAAAGTTTTGCTTCAAGTCTTGATACATTTTGGTGCTGCCGGGATGAATAGAAAATTTGGAGAGATGAGCCTCATCCATAATCTTCCTCCGGAGTTCCATGTTTTTGGGCACCATGAGGCGGTGTCCAAACCATAGGACTCCTTGCCCGTCTAACCGGAAGCACTTGTACTTCTCCTTCACTTTCTCTTTAGACAATTTTCTTTTGAGCACTTTAACGCCCGCATCATTTAGTTGTGCCATAACAATCTGATCGTGCAAGGTTGGTTCCACTGCAATATGGCTGAAGTACCCGTGTGGAACAATCTCTAAATTGAGCTTTGCCATTTCGTGACACAGGGTGTCAGCGTAGGACTCCACGGTAAGACAATGGCAACGAGCCTTGCGGCTGAGTGCATCCGCAACTACATTCGCCTTCCCGGGGTGATAATGTACACTAAGGTCATAGTCCTTTGCTAACTCCAACCATCTGCGCTGTCTCATATTCAGATGGGCCTGAGTGAAGACATATTTAAGGCTCTTGTGGTCTGTATATATGTTGCAGGGAACACCCATCAAATAGTGCCTCCACATCTTGAGAGCATGAATGACCGCTGCTAACTCAAGATCGTGCGTGGGGTAGTTTTGCTCATGAGGTCGGAGTGCTCGCGAAGCATAAGCGATGACCCGGTTCTCTTGCATGAGAACACAACCAAGACCGGTGCCTGATGCGTCACAATAAACATCATACGGCTTGGTGCAATCCGGCTGAGCCAAAACTGGGGTTGAAGTTAAAAGTCTTCGCAGGGCGTGGAAAGCTTCCTCACATTTGTCATTCCACTCAAATTTAACTCCCTTCTTCAAAAGTTCGGTCATAGGCTTCGCAATCCGAGAGAAATCCGGAATGAAGCGACGGTAGTAGCCGGCTAATCCCAGAAAACTCCGAATCTCGTGAACTGAGGTAGGTGGCTGCCAATCTAGTACCTCTTGTACTTTGGATGGATCTACGGATATACCATCTTTGGAAATCGTGTGGCCCAAAAACTTCACACTCCCTAACCAGAATTCACACTTGGAGAATTTGGCGTAGAGTTGGTGGTCTCGCAGTCGCTGAAGAACAATGCGAAGGTGCTCAGCGTGCTCTTCCTCATTCTTGGAGTATACAAGAATGTCGTCGATGAAAACCACCACAAACTTGTCTAATTCAGACATGAAGACCGAGTTCATGAGGTACATGAAATAGGCTGGGGCGTTGGTGAGTCCAAAAGACATGACCAGGAACTCATAGAGTCCGTAACGTGTGGAGAAGGCAGTCTTCGGAATATCACAAGGTCTGATTTTTATTTGGTGATAGCCAGAGCGAAGGTCAATCTTGGAGAACACTCTGGCGCCAGCTAGTTGATCAAACAGGATGTCAATTCGGGGTAACGGATACTTGTTCTTAATAGTTACCGCATTGAGAGGCCGGTAGTCAATACACAACCTCAAGGAATGGTCCTTCTTCTTCACGAAGATAGCGGGACATCCCCACGGTGACACACTTGGGCGAATGAAACCTTTATCTAGCAATTCTTGGAGTTGAATTTTTAATTCAGCCAATTCATTGGGTGGCATCCTATAGGGTCTCTTTGATATAGGTGCTGTGCCAGGTTGCAATTCAATCACAAATTCAACGTCCCTATCCGGCGGCATCCCTGGTAAGTCATCCGGAAATACATCGGCATACTCACATACCACCGGAATGTCCTTTAGTTGGGTTTCGACCATAGAATAAGCACACGCATCAACGCAAGTCCGTCGTGGCAGATATAGCACACTCGGGCCATGCGTAGGTGAGTTTATCTCAACAACTCGTTCCGCAATATCTAGGACAACCTTGTGCTGAGTCATCCAATTGGCTCCTAACACAATGTCAATCCCTTCCATACCAAGTAGAATCAAATCAGTAGGGAATGTTTTACTTCCCAGCCTGATCGGAACTTTGTGGGTGACTTGGTTGGATGCAATTTTGCCTCCCGCAGTTGATATCACATAGGAGGATTTGGTATGGTATGATTTTAATCCGCATTTCACATGGAATCTTGTGCTTATAAAACTATGCGTTGCTCCGGAATCAAATAATATCACAGCAGGTTGAGTGCAGATAGGGAAGATACCAGTCATGTCTGGGGCTCCCTCGGGTAAGTCAGCCAAGTTGGTGTAGTTGAGCCGTCCTTGGCGGACTTGCACTCGCTGCTGCTGCTTGCCCTTGCCTTGTTGATTCCCAGGGCGCTGGTTCTGCTGTCTGTTCTGTGGGCAGTCCTTGATAAAGTGATCCTTGCTTCCGCACTTGAAGCACTGATAGCCGGCTCCAGGACGAACTGGCTGCGGTGTATTCTGCCTGGGTGCTTGCTGCTGCGGCGGGGCTCTCCGCCATCCTCAGAGGGGAACTCAAGTAACGTCTCATCCAATGAGGGTCGTCCGGCTGAGTCGACGGGAACAAACCAAGTAACTGATGCTCCACTAACTCCTGGTTTTGAGCAACAAAAGAGCTAATGCCGTTCATGGCAGCTAGCTCGCACGTGGTCTCCATGTGGTGCCCGTGCACTTCCACCGTCCAGGTGGGAGAGCTAGGACACGGCGGGTGGCGGTACACCACCAACCGCACGCGGGAGCGAACCACACCTCTCTCCCGGATGATCGTCCTCTCGTACTGCGGCGGCGTCGGGTAGTCCATAGCCTGAAGAACCGACCACAGGATACTGGGGAATCCTTCCCATCCCAAACAGTCAGAGAAGGACACGTCGCTGGGGTAGCTAGCCAAGTCAGCGTTGGAGGCCATCTGAACCAAAAGAAAAAGGGGCATGGTGAGAACCGGTTAGCGCCAAAACAGATTCTGTGTAGGGTGGTAAAAATTACAAAACTCGAAATCTGTAAGCTCAAAAATTCTCAACTTTGGCCAGAACATGGATTAAGTAATTCCTAACAAGTTTCATGTTGGAGGTTTGGGCAGATACTGTCGTTAAGATGGGGTAAAAATTCAATTTTTACCTTACTGTCCCCAGAAATTCCCAGCAGACAGGGGGTTACCATTTTTAGCATAACTCCAGTTTTACCGACCCATTTTCGTTGAAATTTCTCCAGCATGTTCTTTATAACATTTATGACAACTTTCATGTTGAACACTTTTTCATTTGACCAAGTTTTCAGTTTCGAATTGAAGGTGCAAACAGACTGTTCTCAGCAGGAATTTTAGATTTTGATTTCAATTTCTTTGACGGCGGTTCAATATGGTCAAGAATTAATTTTGAGATTAATTCAGTGAGATGAAATGCATGAGCGGCCTATTCGATCTCACAAACACACGTGCCAATAACTTTTGGCTTATGAAGTTAGTGCCGGTGGCTAGGCAATATTCGTCTCTCCTTATAGTAACTAGTCGGAATTCTCTAACCGTTTCAACGTACGAAATCGCGGTTAGCGTACCTGCAGAAAATTCATCCCAGAGCATTCATAATCAACCTTTCGTGCCAGCACTCACGAAAGCGTCTCCATTCATTACCACCCACTATAGAGGTGGCACCCGAACGTTTAACATTGAACGGGCAATGTTCATATGTCACCGAGGCGACATATTGACGGTTTCATACGCTATTGTCATAGCGTATTGACTATGTGCCGCCATCATATTTGCATATGATGACGTGGTACGCTACAGCAATCGCCGTACCTTGCGCCCACCATCCTATTCTAGTTTCATACGCCATCACAGCGTATTGACTATGTGCCGCCACTATATTTTCATATAGTGTCGTGGTACGTTACAGCAATCGCCGTACCTTGCGCCCACCATTGCGGAAAATAAATGACGGAATGAAATGTGCCGGAAGTCAGTATAATATAATCTTTGCCACCTATCATAACGTGATCCCTTAACCCACATAGGCTTCACGCTCTAGGTAACATCCTTAACGACCCTAACTTATCCTTCCTTTGCAAAGCGCATCGGAAGTACGAATTGGCAAATTTTATTCAAAAATTGTTGTTTAAGGTTTGTTGCTCTCTCCGGGCTGCTGCTTCGGCTCTGATGCCAGCTGTGGCGGACCACTCCGAAATTATTCCAAGTTAAGTACCCTCAGACCACTAACCACGTAGTCAGGCACTTAATCCGGAATAAGCTGGAGCGCCGTCGGATTAAACCCGATTAAACCACGTACTTAACTAGATCGTAACAGCAGCAGGCCCACACGAAGGTGAGTTCAAGAGATTACAACATTCCACAGATTAAATTACAAACATAGGGTACAAAGTTATTACAGACTGAGTTCAAATTAAAATCAGAGTACACAAGTTTTTGCAGCGGAAATTAAAAGTTCAACAACTGAAATTTAGAAGTTCATTGCAGCGGAAGTAAATAAACTAACGACGAAACAAGTAACTCCGTGATGAGGCCTGCCACGAAGCTACTCCTCCCGATCCTCGCCAGAGGACGGGACCCATTCGATGTGCCAGCCAGGTGGAACCTGGGCAGGCCAAGTCATAGCATCCACATCCAAGATTATACCTGAAAAATAATGCCACAAGCAAGGCTGAGTATACTAATACTCAGCAAGGCTTACCCGTCGGGTGAAAACTACATCACCGACATCTAGACAATGAAAGGCTTTTGGCTGGTGGGTTTGGTTGCCAAAAAGCGACTAAAGGTAGATCCTTGCTTTCAAGTTTTAGCACCGTATTCTAATAAGTTTAACCATTCTAGATTAGCATCCTCTCTAAGCATACAAGTGGAGCAATACAATTTAATTCATAGAACAAATTCATAATCTCAAATTCCACTTATTACTCGATGTGACGTGACGGTCAAGCAGTCTCATTAACCGCGAGAAGCGGACAGTTCGAACCGAATTTGTGCTACCTGGCCAGGGAAAACCCAACACACACGGATACTCTGCTTGAGATAAAAGGTACAAGCATTTCCCAACCTTTCCCATCTATCCACAATTCGGAACCGGGTCCACTTCCTTAGGATGAAGGTTTACTGCTTCACTCACAGCATCACGCATACATCCACGAGTGTACGGCAAGGGAAAACAGAGTTTCCAAGGAGAGATGGCTATCGGCCCTAGCTGCTTCAAGCTGGTACCGGGCTTACCGGCTCCCATATACCGGCATGCATGTGGTACGTTCAAAAACTTGACTTAGTATCCACACCTTCCGACCTTAACCAATTATCAAACACGGACGGGAGATCTACATCTATCCTCCCGCCCGTCAATCCTTATGATTCCAACATAAGTAAAGACGAACAATTCCTATGTCTCGCGAGTGACAGGAAATCACTCGACTTGTAACGAACCTACAGCAATGCTCTACCGAACCTTTCATACTAGTATTGCAAGTCATAGGTACTAGGAAAATATTGCAGCTATGGTATTCAATCAACTCCTAGAAACGTAAATGCACAAACATAGAGAATTCAAGTGCATAATTTAGTAAGATTTAGGTCATGCTCCGGGGCTTGCCTTCCTGCTCGGGCTGAGAGTTAGCTCCTGCGTTGGTCACGTCTGCACCGGCGTCGGGCTCCGGAACTTGCTCCTCTTCTGCGGGGACGAGGGTGTAGTCGCCGTCCGGAAGAACGCCTTCTACATGATATGCATAAGTTTTAAGGCGGCTGCCCTTTTGATGCTAAGACTAGGGCCTTGAAGGCCATATTCACCTAGACATACTTAGATACTTGCATTTTCTCCACCAAAGCAAGGTGTCGGTGTGAAAAAGGTTTTAGTTGAATTCGATGGTGATTGTGTACATATATAAAAGAATTTTATTTATTTCTTCACAAGTTAGGGTGGCTGTTTCTGAATTTCAGATTCTAACCATTTTATTTCAATTAATTACTCAAAAAGGTTTATTCATTTATACATTTCAATTTCCACCTAGATTCTTTCCCATTTTTGTTTCTTCATTTCTGTTCATCAATTTTAGCCATAAACTTTATGACAGCTACTGGAGTATAAGAGCTAAGCTCACTCCAAAATTTAGCTAATTTCGAGTTACACATAATTTATTAAAAATCTATAAACAGCTAGCTGCAGGAAGTGAATTAAAGGCATAATAAATTGAAATTTCATCTATTTCAGGAGATCTTCCTACCAAGGCTAAGCAATATCATGAGGAGGGCTCTGGCCAAGTGGTGGCTCAAAATAACCCTTGGGTAGTCCTCATTATTTTTCTATCCAAAAACACATATTTAAATATTTGTCATCCTAAACAGAGCAAAAATTAAGTTTCTTATTTTTAACATGTGTACTAACAAGTTTTTAGTTCTCCGGAGCAAAATAACGGTTTTTCGCTGCACAATTTATTTTTAACAATTTCTTTACTGCAGAAAGTCAGAAATCACATTTAAATCAATAACTGGAGCTACACACCATATTTTTGAGTCTCCTTTGGACACAAGCTGTCCAAAGCCTATATGCACAACATACCCAAAGCTCAACCCCAGCGGAGCTATGGATTTGAAATGGTGCACAACTTTAGGTTTTCCTAGTTTGATTTTTAATTCAATAACAGTTCACTAAAAGCAATAACATGTCTAATAGAGATTGTAGTTTAGACTCTAACGATTCCAGAGAGTATTTTTGCACATTTTTCCGATTTTTCTACGATTTTTAATCGATTTTACAAGATTCGGGAAAAATCAAATCTAGGGTAAGAATCTATTTTCACCGAGAACCCTAGAACTTTCAAACTTTCGCGAACAGGTCCTGCACTTTTGCACGAAAGACCCTGGAAAGAGGTAGACGATGAACAATGGCCCTCGGGAGCTCGCCGGAGTTACGCCGGGCAAACCACGGCGAACTGGGCTCGGGGAAGAGGGGGAAAAGGGTCCTTGGCTCACCACGAGTCGTTTGGGCACGGTTGGGAGGCCGGGGGTCGACGGAGTTACGCCGGCGACGAGGAGGTGGCGGCGCGGCCGCTGCGGGGTCTGCGCCGGCGAGCTCGGTGCCGCTCGCGGTGGGGGAAGAGGTCCTAGAGCACCAGCAGAGCTTGGGGAAGCCAACGGCGTGCTCGAGGAGGCTCGGGGAAGGCTCGGAGTAGGGTCTCGACGGTGAGGTGGTTCGACGGCCGGAAAAGTCGATTTGGGGGAACTTGGAAATTCGAGCTCGGGAATGGGCAATGTGCTGGGGAAAGTTGGGGGAAACGGAGCTAGGGGAGTGGTCAAGCTGTGCGCGGAGTGGATTTGGGAATGGCTGCGTGGACGCGACGAATTTTGCGATGAGCTCTAGTTCGGTCCGTGCGTCGCGAGGAAGAAGAAGGAGGGGGAGCGCGCGAGGAGGCTCACTGGAGGTCTGAGCGAGCGAGTGGAGTGAATGAGGGGCTCAGTGGGGTGCTCGAGTGCGTGAGGGGAGTGCGGCATTGCCTCGGGAGCGCGCGAGCGCGTTAATGCTCGACGCGACCCGCCATGGCCGCACAGTGAGCTCGGCGCGAGTGGGGAGGGCGCTGCAGGCGAGGGGGATCGACGCGAACTGCTCGAAGATCGCCTACAGTGTCCTTGGCGCGTAGTGGAACGGCATCTCGCGCCTTGCAGCGCTCGGCGCAGCGCGCTCGCGCGCGCGCGCCCGCGGCGTGCGAGGCGCCATGATGGCGTCCGCGGCGCGAGAGGGAGCGAGGGCGACGGCGGCGAGGTGACGGCTCCACAGTGGACGGACAAGCGCTAGACGACGAACGCCAGGCTCCGCCGCGCCTTGGCCGCGTCAGCGCCGCCTGAGCCGCGCGCCGGCCGCGTGGCGGCCGAGCTCTGGCCGCCGCGGCGCGCGCCAGGGGCACTGTTCACGGGCCGGGGAGCGCCGGGTTTGAATTTGAATTTTCTCCAAAAATTTGAACAGAACGTGAAAAAGTGCAAAAATAAAAGTTGTAGATTGAAGGATGGGACACAACTTCCTTTTTGGGATGAACTTGAAATTCGAAGTTTTTCAAGCTCAAAAAGCCCAAAAACAGAAATGTGCCAAAATCGGAAATTTGAGTTTTCGAGGGACTAAACCGCAAAATTTTCAAAAATTCCAAACAGTGACTAGGGTTTAATTTTGATGCCAAACAACTTTTATTTTGGGAGATTTTCAAGTTTAGTACAAAAATCATGAGTTTTCGGTTGGTGCCCAATAATCCCTGTTTTTGGAGTTTAATTTGAATTTTTGGTGAATTTTTGAGGGATGTTTGAATTCAAACCTTAAATCCCTGTTGCATTGATCTTAATTGCATCTCTTAGCTAAATTTGACATCAGAGATGTCACACTCCTGAGCTTTCACATCACCGTCGACAGGCCGCCTCGCCTCGCGTCGCGCGAACGCCATCATGGCGGTCGGAGCGCCGCCGTGGCCGCGCGCTCGCGCGCGCGTCGCGCAGTGCCGCCTCGCGTGATTCTCCTCCCGCTACGCTCCAATAGCTCTGCAGAGGATCTTCCACTTCTCCACGCCTCAATCTCCGACCCCCAATCCCGTGCGCGCGCTCTGCTCGAGCTCACAGCGCCATCAATGGCGACCGCGACAGCCGCTCACGCGCACACACGCCCCCAAGGCCGCTCAGTGCCTTCTGGCTCACCCACACACTCCACCGAGCACTCACACTCCTTCCCCTCAGTCCACACGTAGCCATTCTCACTCCCTCGCGTCTCGCTCCGTCGTCTTCAACCTCACGCCGCGCGGACTGAGCCGAGCTTCGAGACGAATTTCGCCCTCCACTCTCCACCATTCCCAAATTCCTCGCGCTCAAAGCTAGACCTCTACCCTAGCTCCCTTTCCCCCCACTTCTCTCGAGCTATCATCGCTTCTCCGGCGAGAAATCGAGATTTCCCCCAAATCTCCATTTTCGGCCGCCGGAGCACCCTCACGTCGAGACCCAACGCTGAGCCGTCCCCGAGGTCAACCGAGCACGCCAACAGCTTCCCCGAGCTCCGCTGGTGCTCTAGGACCCTTCCAACCCCGACGAGACCCACTCCCCTCGCCGGAATCGAGCCCGCGGCGGCCGCTCCACCACCGCACGTCGCCGGCGAACTCCGAGCATCCCCCGACCTCCCAACCGCCACCAATCGACTCGTGGTGAGCCCCTGGTTCTTTTCCCCCACTTCCCCGCCCCTAGCTCGCCGTCGTTTGGCCGGCGCAACTCCGGCGACGAGCCGAGGGCATAAGTCCATCGTCTTCGTTTTTCCAGGGTTCCCAATGTAAAAGTCAGGGACCTGTTCGCGAAGTTTTAAAAGTTCTAGGGTCTCCAGCGTAGAAAGATTCTTAAACCTAGATCTATTTTTCCTGAATCTTGTAAAATCCGTTAAACATCGTACAAAAATCAGACAAATGCACAAAAATACTCCCTGGACTCATGAGATTGTAAACTCCAATCTCATTTAAGCATGTATATACTTTTGGTGAACCATTTTTGAATTAAAATTCAAAATGTAAAATTTGAAACTTGTGCACCATTTCAAATCCAGAGCTCCGCTTGGGCTGAGCTTTGGATATGTTGTTTGTTGTGACTTTGGACACCTTGTGTACAAAGGGAACCTAAAAATATGGACTGTAGCTTCAGTTATGAATTAATTTGTTTTTCCTGTCTTTTTGTAGTCCAGAAATTGTTAAAAATAATCCATGCAGTGAAAAATCACCATTTTTCTCCAGAGGCCTAAAACCTTGTTGACACATTTGTTAAAAATGCAAAACTTAATTTTTGCTCTGTTTAGACTAGCAAATAAATAGATAGGTGTTTTCAAATAGAAATTTATTGAGGACTCTCCAAGGGTTATTTTGAGCCACCACTTGGCCAGAGCCCTCCTTGCACCCATGACTATATCTGGTAGGAAAATTTCCTGATTTGGATGTATTTTCAATTTTGTATGAATTTATTTCATTTATGTAGGCAGCAGCTTGTACTATTTTTAATAAATTTTGTGTAGCTCAGATTTAGCTAAATTTTGGAGTGAGCCTAGCTCTTATACTCCAGTAGCTGTCATAAAGTTTATAGATAAAAAGGATGAACAGAAAATGAGAAACAAAAATGAGAAGGAATTAATGTGGAACTGAGTTATATAAAAGAATAAACCTTTTT
Organism: Digitaria exilis; assembly: GCA_015342445.1. Classification (NCBI taxonomy): domain Eukaryota; kingdom Viridiplantae; phylum Streptophyta; class Magnoliopsida; order Poales; family Poaceae; genus Digitaria; species Digitaria exilis. The sequence continues at coordinate 25,734 of JACEFO010002620.1, read as the reverse complement.
GGTAATTAGTTAGAATAAAATGAGGAAAGTCTAAAATTCCAAGAACAGCACCCAAACTTCAAATAATAAATGAAAATTCTTTTATATATGTACACAATCACCATCAAAGATGAATAAAAATTTTTCCACCCCCCTAGTCTATTTTTGTGAAGGAAAAAGTAGTACCTTAGTATGTCTAGGTGAATATGGCCCTCAAGGCCTTAGTTTTGGAATCAATAGGCAGCCGCAATAAGTTATGCATCTCATGTAGAAGGCGCTATTCCGGACGGCACCTACCATCTCATCCCCGCCGACGAAGAAGGAATCCCGGAGGGAGGTGCCGGCGAAGGATCGATCAACCCGGAGGCTAAACTAGAGCAAGAAGGCAAGCCCCGGAGCATAACCTAACCTTTCAAATTTATGCATCTATGAATTCCCTATGCTTGTGCATTTACATTTCAAGGAGTTGATTGAATACCTTAGCTGCACATTTCTAGTACCTATGACTTGCAACACTAGTATGAAAGAATCGTTAGGGCATTGCTTTAGGTCCGTTACAAGTCGAGTGATTTCCTGTCACTCGCGAGACATAGGAGTTGCTTGTCTTTACTTATGTTGGAATCATAAGGATTGACGGGCGGGATGATAGATGTAGATCTCCCGTCTGTGTATGATAATGGATTTAAGGTCGAAACATGTGGTTGAGTGTGTCAAGTTTTTGAACGTACCACATGCATGCCGATATATGGGAATCGGTAAGCCCGGTACCAGATTGAAGCAGCTAGGGCCGATAGCCATCTGTCCTTGGAAACTTTTGTTTCCCCTGCCGTACACTTGTGGATATATGCGTGAGACTGTGAGTGAAGCAGTAAACCTCTATCCTAAGGAAGGTGGATTCGGATCCGAATTGTGGATCGATGGGAAAGGTTGGGAAGTGCTAGTACCTTTTATAGCAAGCATTATCCGTGTGTGTTGGCTTTCCCATGGCCAGGTAGCAAAATTCGGTTCGAATTGTCCGCTTCTCGCGGTTAATGAGACTGCTTGACCGCCTTGCTGCATTGAGTAACAAGTGGAACTATGAGATTGATGAACTTGTTGTATGAATTAAATTGTATTGCACCACTTGTATGCTTAGAGAGGATGCTAATCTAGAATGGTTAAATCTACTAGAATATGATGCTATAACTATGAAAGCAAGGATCTACTTTTAGTTGCTTTTTGGCAAACAAACCCACCAGCCAAAAGCCTCTCAAGTCTAGATGTCGGTGATGTAGTTTTCACCCGACGGGTAAGCCTTGCTGAGTATTAGCATACTCAACCTTGCTTGTGGCTTTTATTTACAGGTACAATGTTGGATGTGGCAGTCAATGCCATGACTTGGCCTACCCAGGTTCCCCCTGGATGGCACATCGAGTGGGTTCCGTCCTCTGCCGAGGAACGGGAGGAGTAGCACCGTGGCAGGCTTCAGCATGGTGTTATTTGTATCGTCGTTAGTTTTTATTCCGCTGCATTGAACTGTTTATTTCCGCTGCAAGAATTTGATACTCTGATTTAAATTTCAAACTCGGTTTGTAATAACTCTATGTTACCCCTTTGTGTATGTTAAATTTGTGGAATGTTGTAATCTCTGGAACTCACCTTCGTGTGGGCGTGCTGTTGTTTCGATCGAGAAAAGAACGTGGTTAAATCGGGTTTAATCCGACGGCGCTCCAGCTTATTCCGGATTAAGTGCCTGACTACTCGATTAGTGGTCCCGAGGTACTTAACTTGGAATAATTTCGGAGTGGTCCGCCACAGCTGGCATCAGAGCCGAAACAGCGCACCGGAGAGAGCAACAAACCTTAAATAAGCATTTTTGAAATAAAATTTGCCAACTCGTACCTCCGACGCGCTTTGCGATGGAAGGTTATTTTTAGGACCGCTAAGGATGTTACCTAGAGCGTGAAGCCTATGTGGGTTAAGGGATCACGATATGATAGGTGGCAAGTAATATATTATACTGACTTCCAGCACATTTCATTCTGTCATTTATTTTACGCAATGGTGGGCGCAAGGTACGGCGCTTGCTGTAACATACCACGGCACTATATGAAAATATAGTGGCGGCACATAGTCAATACGCTGTGATGGCGTATGAAACTAGAATAGTATGGTGGGCGCAAGGTACGGCGATTGCTGTAGCGTACCACGGCATCATATGCAAATATGATGGCGGCACAAAGTCAATACGCTATCTCATGAGCGTATGAAACTGTCAATATGTTGCCTTGGTGACATATGAACATTGCCCGTTCAATATTAAACGTTCGGGTGCCACCTCTATAGTGGGTGGTAATGAATGGAGACGCTTTCGTGAGTGCTGGCACGAAAGGTTGATTATATATGCTCTGGAATGGAATTTTCTGCAGGTACACTAACCGCGATTCCGTATGATTGAACGGTTAGAAAAGTTCGGTTAGATAATATAGGGAGAGACGGATATTGCCTAGCCACCGGCACTAACTTCGTAGGCCAAAAGTTTATTGGCATGTGTGTTGGTGAGAACGAATAGGCCGCTCATGCGTTGCATCTCACTAAAATAATGTTGAACCTTAACACGTGACCAAGCAAACCGCCGTCAAATTGTAAATCACAACCCGAAGCTCTGTCAAACCAGTCTGTTTGCACCTTTAATTCGAAATTGAAAACGTTGTCAAACGAAAAAGTGTTCAACATGAAAGTTGTCATAAATGTTATGAAGTTTATTCTGTAGAAATTTCAACGAAAATGGTTCGGTAGAACTGGAGTTATGCTTAAAATGGTAACCCCCTGTCTGCTGGAAATTTCTGGGAACAGTGAGATAAAAATTGAATTTTTACACCATCTTAATGACAGTTTCTGCTTAAACCTCCAACATGAAACTTGTTTGTAATTATTTAAACAATGTCCTGGCCAAATTTGGGAATTTTTGAGCTGTAGATTTCAAGTTTTATAATTTTTACTACACTGTCCAGAATCTGTTTTGTTTTCTTTGGCGCTAACCGGTTCTCACCCTTACCCTTTCTTTTTGATTCAGAATGGACGCTCACGCTGACTTGGCCAGCTACCCCAACGATGTTTCCTTTTCAGATTGCCTAGGGGGAAGGATTCCCTAGCATTCTGTGGTCGGTTTTGCAGGCGCTCGACTACCCTACCCCGCCACAGTATGAGAGGACCCTCATCCGAGACCGTGCTGTGACCCGTTCTCGTGTGCGTTTGGTGGTATATCGCCATCCACCGTGTCCTAGGTCCCCCACTTGGAGTGTGGAAGTTCATGGACACCACATGGAGACGACTTGTGAGCTAGCTGCCTTGAATGGCATTAGTTTTTTGTTGCTCAGAACCAGGATTTGGTGGAGCACCAGTTGCTTGGGTTGTTTCCACCGACTCAGCCGGATGATCCCCATTGGATGAGACGCTACCTTAGCTCCCCTTTGAGGATGGCGGAAAACCCCGTCGCTGCAGCTGCACTGATGATGAGGTGGATCCGAGCCTACCACCGCTTGCAGGCACTTTTAGGACGATCGCAGAGCGAGATGCTCAACCTTGCTATGGACATGTCCGCTCGTGCCCGTGACATTGGGGTTGAGAGAACCTCATTGTCCATTGAGGTGAGCACCAGGGACGCCATGATTGCTGACTTGGAGAGGCAATTGAATGACCTCCACATTGCGCACAACAACGTCCAAAATGAGCTAGCCCAGACAAGAGATGAACTTGAGGAGGTACATGATACTTTGGAGCATGCTAATGCTATGTTAGCCGCCCATGATGCTCAGCACCTTCTTGAGCAAGAAGGAGAGCAAGGAGAAGGAGAGGCCCCCGACTCCGACATGGATACCGAGGATGACATGCCGCCCCTTCCAGCTCCACCATCACCTATGGGCAGCGAGGCTACCGCTAACAACTTAGATGACTTCTAGAAGTGGTAGTAGCAAGATTACTCCTCCACTAGGCCTAAATTTTGGCTTCATGTTGTAATAGGCTAGATGGAGTTGAGCTCCCCCATTAATCTTTTGAGACAATGTAATTTAATGGTGTGGTTGTGTGATCCAAAAACTTGTTGAAGGTTGTAATGGTTGTGTGGCAAACATTCTGCAGCTAACCTTGTTTTAATTATTGATGGGTTTTCCATTCATTTCTGGGCTGTGATGTGAACTACAAAGTTGTTTGGAATTTTTCAAACAAAATGTTCACCAAATTTCAACCTCATTGGTTAAGCGAAATAAAAATGGCAACCAAAACACTACAGCTCGGCCTGCTGTAAAACAGCAAACGCAGAGAGCTAAAGATTGAACTTTTCGGCTTAGTTCCAGTCCGAATTTGAATCTGAGCCAAACATGAAAGTTGTAGAGCATGAAATTTTCGAGCTGCTGACCGAATTGGGGCATTTGACTTGCTTCCTGTTGGGAGATATGATTTTTCTTCCGAACTGTGTATTGACATGTCATTCCTATGCAGTAAACTTCAATATATTGTCACGTTCTATCTTGTCATCATTATGCAAGCTTATGAAATGTGGCTAATACAAGTACCTACTGCAGATGGAATCACCCGCAGCGGTCATGACGCTAGTGGCTCCAATGCTAACCAGCAGGGGCCAGAGGGGCAGCAACAGCCGCCACCACCTCCGCCACCGCAGCAACCTCCGACGTGGCAGCAGTTGTATGCTACGCAAACGGAGATCCTACGGAACCTGCAGCATCAGCAACAAATGATGCAGCAGCAGATGCTACAGCAGGGAGGTCAACGGGCCCCTCAGCCTCAAGTGGCCCGATATGAGGATTTTCTGGCTACACACCCGCCGATATTCTCAAGAGCCGATGAGCCCCTGGAGGCCGATACGTGGATTCGAGCCATCGAGTCCAAGTTCACTATCCTGGCCACGCCTTGCACTTCCAACCGCAAGGTAGTGTTCGCGGCGCAGCAACTCCGCGGCCCAGCTCTCCTATGGTGGGAGAACTACCTGGCCCTGCAGCAAGAGGGTCATGTGGTTGAATGGGATGAGTTCAAGACTGCGTTCAAGGCTCATCATATTCCTGCCGGCTTGGTAGAGCGGAAGTTGAACGAATTTCTGGCTCTGACCCAGGGTACCCGCACGGTGCTCCAATACGCCCAGGCCTTCAATGGTCTGTGCCCATATGCGGGTCATCACGCCGACTCTGACGAGAAGAAGGTGGAGAGGTTCCGACGTGGCCTCAATACCAAGTTGAAGGCTCAGTTGGCTACCACCCGTGCTGCCACATATGGATCTTGTGAACCTCGCCATTGCCCAAGAAGACGCTAACGTGGTGCACAAGGCGGAAAAGAAGAGGAAAGCTCCCGCTGGACCCTCGAGCGCGCAGCCGCAGAGATTCCGCTTGGTTCCCCCGGCTGCCCCGCAAGGACAGTCCAGGGCACCTCAGGGAGGTGGATGGGTTGCTAGGCCACCACAGCCTAATGCGCCCCGTTTCCCTCCACCGCTGCAGCAGCAACCAGCGCCAAGGCAGAACGCACAACAGCCAGCTTGCCCTGGAGCCGGCTATCAGTATTTCAAGTGCGGCAGTAACAGCCACTTTATCAAGGATTGCCCGCAGAACAAGCAGCAGAACCAGCTCCCGGGAAATCAGCAGAACAAGGGCAAACAGCAGTAGCGTGTGCAGGTCCGACAAGGACGGCTTAACTACACCACCTTGGCCGACCTACCCGAGGGAGCCCCAGACATGACTGGTACCTTCCCTATCCACACTCAACCTGCTGTGATACTGTTTGATTCCGGGGCAACACATAGTTTTATAAGCACAAGATTTCATGCAAAATGCGGGTTAAAATCTTACCATACCAAATCATCATATGTGATATCCACTGCGGGAGGTAAAATAGCATCCAACCAAGTCTCCCGAAAAGTTCCAATCAGGCTGGGAAGTAAAATATTTCTTACTGATTTAATTCTGCTTGGTATGGAAGGGATTGACATTGTCTTGGGAGCCAATTGGATGACTCAACATAAGGTTGTGCTAGATGTTGCGGATCGAGTTGTTGAAATAAACTCGCCTACGCATGGCCCTAGTGTGCTATATCTGCCACAACGGAATTGCGTCAATGCGTGTGCTTATACAATGGTAGAAACCCAACTAAAGGACATTCCGGTGGTATGTGAGTATGCCGATGTTTTTCCGGATTACTTACCTGGGATGCCGCCGGATAGGGACATTGAATTTGTGATTTAACTTCAACCTGGCACAGCACCTATATCGAAGAGACCATATAGAATGCCACCCAATGAATTGGCCGAATTAAAAATTCAACTCCAAGAACTGCTAGACAAGGGTTTCATTCGTCCAAGTGTGTCACCTTGGGGATGTCCCGCTATCTTTGTGAAGAAGGACCATTCTTTGAGGTTGTGTATCGATTACCGGCCTCTCAATGCGGTGACTATTAAAAACAAGTACCCACTCCCCCGAATTGACGTCCTGTTTGACCAACTAGCTGGCGCCAGAGTGTTCTCCAAGATTGACCTTCGCTCTGGCTATCACCAAATAAAAATCAGACTTGTGACATTCCAAAGACTGCCTTTTCTACTCGTTACGGGCTTTATGAGTTCTTGGTCATGTCTTTTGGACTCACCAATGCCCCAGCCTATTTCAGGTACCTCATGAATTCGGTTTTCATGTCAGAACTAGACAAGTTTGTGGTGGTTTTCATTGACGACATTCTTATATATTCCAAGAATGAAGAAGAGCATGCCGAGCACCTACACATTGTTCTTAAAGATTGAGAGACCACCAGCTCTACACCAAGTTCTCCAAGTGTGAATTCTGGCTGGAGAGTGTGAAATTTTTAGGTCACACGGTTTCCAAGGATGGTATATCCGTGGATCCAACCAAAGTGCAAGAGGTGCTAGATTGGCAACCACCTACCTCTGTTCATGAGATTCGGAGTTTTCTGGGTTTAGCCGATTATTATCGCCGTTTTATTCCGGACTTCTCTCGGATTGCGAAACCCATGACCGAACTCTTAAAGAAGGGAGTCAAGTTTGAGTGGAATGACAAATGTGATGAAGCTTTCCACACTTTGAGGAAACATTTAACTTCAGCCCCAGTTTTAGCTCAACCCGATTGCACCAAGCCCTATGATGTCTATTGCGATGCTTCCGGCACCGGACTTGGCTGTGTCCTCATGCAAGAGAACCGAGTCATTGCTTATGCTTCTCGAGCACTCAGGCCTCATGAGCAAAACTACCCCACGCATGATCTTGAGTTAGCAGCGGTTATTCATGCTCTCAAGATGTGGAGACACTATTTGATGGGTGTTCCATGCAACATATACACCGACCACAAGAGCCTCAAATATGTCTTCACTCAGGCACATTTGAATATGAGGCAGCGAAGATGGTTGGAGTTAGCAAAGGACTATGACCTTAGTGTGCATTATCACCCCGGCAAGGCTAATGTAGTTGCGGATGCACTAAGCCGCAAGGCTCATTGTCATTGTCTTTCCGTGGAGTCCTACGCTGACACCTTGTGCCATGAAATGGCAAAGCTCAACTTAGAGATTGTTCCACACGAGTACTTTAACCATATTTCAGTTGAGCCAACCTTGCACGATCAAATTGTTGGAGCCCAATTAAATGACGCAAAGATTAAAATCCTTAAACGGAAATTGTCAAAGGAGAAGGTGAAGGAAAAATACAAGTGTTTCCGGCTAGATGGGCAGGGAGTGATGTGGTTTGGACATCGCATCGTGGTGCCCAAAAACACGGAACTCCGGAGGAAGATTATGGATGAGGCCCATCTCTCTAAATTTTCCATCCATCCCGGTAGCACCAAAATGTACCAAGATTTGAAACAAAACTTTTGGTAGACTAGGATGAAGCGAGAAATTGCCACGTATGTGTCGGAATGTGACACGTGTCAGCGGGTTAAGGCTAGCCACTTGAAGGTAGTAGGCACGCTTCAACCTCTACCTATTCCCTCGTGGAAGTGGGAAGATATAAGCATGGACTTTATTGTTGGACTTCCCAGAACCCCTCAGGGGCATGACTCCATTTGGGTAATTGTGGACCGCCTTACCAAGACCGCACATTTTATTCCGGTCAATACCATTTATACCGCTAAGAAGTACGCTGAGATTTATTTGGAACGGATCGTTTGTCTACATGGGGTACCCAAGACGATAATTTCAGATCGTGGTACTCAGTTCGTAGCACGCTTTTGGGAACAATTGCAACTATCCCTTGGCACTAAACTGATCCGTAGTTCAGCATATCACCCTCAGACCGATGGGCAGACGGAAAGGGTAAATCAAATACTTGAGGATATGCTTCGAGCTTGTGTTATCCATTATGGGAAGAATTGGGAGAAATGTTTATCTCTGGCCGAATTCTCCTATAACAACAGCTACCAGGCGAGTCTTAAAATGGCACCTTTCGAAGCCTTATATGGTAGGAGATGTCGGACCCCGTTGTGTTGGTCCCAGGCAGGCGAGAGGTATACCTATGGCCCTGACCTTGTAAAGGAAGCAGAGGAAAAGGTTAGAATCATTCGTGAAAATTTGAGAACCGCCCAGTCACGGCAAAAGAGTTACTTTGATCAACGGCGGAAGCCACTTCAATTCGAAGTTGATGACCACGTGTATCTCAAGGTCTCCCCAACCAAAGGTGTGCAAAGATTTGGATTAAAAGGAAAGCTTGCACCTCGTTACATCGGCCCATATGAAATTACTCAACAATGTGGACCGGTAGCCTACCGTGTGAAGCTTCCCGAGAAGCTCTCAGCCGTGCACGACGTTTTCCACGTTTCCCAACTCAAGAGATGTCTTCGTGTTCCGACCGAAGTTGTTGAACAAGAAGAACTCTCGGTTGAACCGGATCTCTCCTATGATGAGCATCCCGTTAAAATCCTCGATGAGAAGGAGAGACAAACACGAAGGAAGGGAGTTAAAATGTACAAAATTCAGTGGAGTCATCACTCCGAAGACGAAGCCACATGGGAAACCGAAGACTATCTTAAGAAGAATTTCCCCGACATTCTTTTGTAAGCCAAAGGTACTTTCCCCACTTTGTTCCTAAGTTTAATCGAATCTCGGGACGAGAGTCCTTTTAAGGGGGTAGGCTGTGACATCTCTGATGTCAAAAGAATTAAAAGTACACTTAAAACCAATGCAAAAGGGAAATATGGGTTGGAACTCAAAAATAAATCAAAATTCAAATGAAATTCAAAAACAAGGGTTGTTTGACACCCAACTGAAATCTCAAAAATTTGTACTAAACTTGAAAATCTCCAAAAATAAAAGTTGTTTGTCATCACAAATAAGGCCTAGTCACTGTTTGGAACGTTCGAAAATTTTGCAGTTTAGTCCCTCAAAAACTCGAAATACAGTTCTGGACACCTTTTTGAATTTGGGATGTTTGAGCTCGAAAATTTGAAATTTCAGGTTTACCCCAAAAAGAAGTTGTGTCCCACCTCTCAAACTCCAACTTTTATTTTCACACTTTTTCATGTTCAGTTCAAATTTTTTGGAGAAAATTCGAAAGAGGCACAGGAGCTCCACGGGCGCCCAACAGTGGCCCTGGCGCGCCCCTGCTCTGGCCGGAGCTCGGCCGCCACGTGGCCGGCGAGCGGCGGAGGCTGCGCCGTGCTGGCCGAGCCGCGACGTCGGGTGGCGCTGTCGCCTTGTGCTTGTCCAACCCCTCATGAGCTTTCACATCGCCGTCGACAGGCCGCCTCGCTCGCGCCGCGCGAACGCCATCATGGCGGTCGGAGCGCCGCCGTGGCCGCGCGCTCGCGCGTGCGTCGCGCAGTACCGCCTCGCGCGATTTCTCCTCCCTCTACGCTCCAAGAGCTCTGAGAGGATCTTCCACTTCTCCATGCCTCAATCTCCGACCCCCAATCCCGTGCGCGCGCTCTGCTCGAGCTCACAGCGCCATCAATGGCGATCGCGACAGCCGCGCACGCGCCACACACGCCCCAAGGCCGCTCAGTGCCTCTTGGCTCACCACACACTCCACCGAGCACTCACACTCCTTCCCCTCAGTCCACACGTAGCCATTCTCACTCCCTCGGTCTCGCTCCGTCATCTTCAACCTCGCGCCGCGCGGACCGAGCCGAGCTTCGAGACGAATTTCGCCCTCCACTCTCCACCATTCCCAATTCCTCGCGCTCAGAGCTAGACCTCTACCCTAGCTCCCTTTCCCCCACTTCTCTCGAGCTATCATCGCTTCTCCGGCGAGAAATCGAGATTTCCCCCCAAATCTCCATTTTCGGCCGCCGGAGCACCCTCACGTCGAGACCCTACGCCGAGCCGTCCCCAAGGTCAACCGAGCACGCCAACAGCTTCCCCGAGCTCCGCTGGTGCTCTAGGACCCCTCCAACCCCGACGAGACCCACTGCCCCTCGCCGGAATCGAAGCCCGCGGCGGCCGCACCGCCACCGCACGTCGCCAGCGAACTCCGAGCATCCCCGACCTCCCAACCGCCACCAATCGACTCGTGGTGAGCCCCTGGTTCTTTTCCCCCACTTCCCCGCCCCTAGCTCGCCGTCGTTTGGACCGGCGCAACTCCGGTGACGAACTGAGGGCATAAGTTCATCGTCTTCGTTTTTCCAGGGTTCCCAGTGTAAAAGTCAGGGACCTGTTTGCGAAGTTTTAAAAGTTCTAGGGTCTCCAGCGTAAAAAGATTCTTAAACATAGATCTATTTTTCCCGAATCTTGTAAAAATCCGTTAAAAATCGTACAAAAATCAGAAAAATGCACAAAAAATACTCTCCTGTACTCGTGAGATTGTAAACTCCAATCTCATTTAAGCATGTATATACTTTTGGTGAACCATTTTTGAATTAAAATTCAAATTGTGAATTTAGAAACTTGTGCACCATTTCAAATCTAGAGCTCCGCTAGGGCTGAGCTTTGGATATGTTGTTTGCAGTGACTTTGGACACCTTGTGTCCAAAGGGACCTAAAAATATGGACTGTAGCCTCGGTTATGAATTAAATGTGTTTCCTATCTTTTTGTAGTTCAGAAATTGTTAAAAATAATCCATGCAGCTAAAAATCACCATTTTTCTCCAGAGGCCTAAAAACTTGTTAGCACCTCTGTTTAAAAATGCAAACTTAATTTCTTCTCTGTTTAGACTAGCAAATAAATAGATATGTGTTTTCAAATAAAAATTTATTGAGGACTGTCCAAGGGTTATTTTGAGCCACCACTTGGCCAGAGCCCTCCTGTACTCATGACTAGCTCTGGTAGGAAAATTTCTTGATTTGGTTGTATTTTCAATTTTATATGAATTTATTTCATTTCTGCAGGCAGCCGTTTAAACTATTTTTAATAAATTTTGTGTAGCTCAGATTTAGCTAAATTTTGGAGTGAGCCTAGCTCTTATACTCCAGTAGCTGTCATAAAGTTTATAGATTAAAAGGATGAACAGAAAATGAGAAACAAAAATGAGAAGGAATTAATGTGGAATGAATTATATAAAAGAATAAACCTTTTTGGATAATTAGTTAGAATAAATGAGGAAAGTCTAAAGATTCCAAGAACAGCACCCAAACTTCAAATAATAAATGGAAATTCTTTTATATATGTACACAATCACCATCAAAGATGAATAAAAATTTTCCACACCCCCTACTCTATTTTTGTGAAGGAAAGAGTAGTACTTAAGCATGTCTAGGTGAATATGGCCTTGAAGGCCTTAGTTTTGGAATCAATAGGCAGCCAATAAGTTATGCATCTCATGTAGAAGGCGCTATTCTGGAGGACACCTACCATCTCATCCCCGCCGACGAAGAAGGAATCCCGGAGGGAGGTGTCGGCGAAGGAACAGTCAACCCGGAGGCTAACCCCCAGCTAGAGCAAGAAGGCAAGCCCCGGAGCATAACCTAACCTTTAAAGTTTACGCATCTATGAATTCCCTATGCTTGTGCATTTATGTTTCAAGGAGTTGATTGAATACCTTAGCTGCACATTTCTAGTACCCATGACTTGCAACACTAGTATGAAAGGATCGATAGGGCATTGCTTTAGGTCCGTTACAAGTCGAGTGATTTCCTCTCACTCGCGAGACATAGGAATTGCTTGCCTTTACTTATGTTGGAATCATAAGGATTGACGGGCGGGATGATAGATGTAGATCTCCCGTCCGTGTATGATAATGGATTTAAGGTCGAAACGTGTGGTTGAGTGTGTCAAGTTTTTGAACGTACCACATGCATGCCGATATATGGGAATCGGTAAGCCCGGTACCAGATTGAAGCAGCTAGGGCCGATAGCCATCTCTCCTTGGAAACTTTGTTTTCCCCTGCCGTACACTTGTGGATATATGCGTGAGACTGTGAGTGAAGCAGTAAACCTCTATCCTAAGGAAGGTGGATTCGGATCCGAATTGTGGATCGATGGGAAAGGTTGGGAAGTGCTTGTACCTTTTATAGCAAGCATTATCCGTGTGTGTTGGGTTTCCCCTGGCCAGGTAGCAAAATTCGGTTCGAACTGTCCGCTTCTCGCGGTTAATGAGACTGCTTGACCGCCTTGTTGCATTGAGTAACAAGTGGAACTATGAGATCGATGAATTTGTTGTATGAAATAAATTGTATTGCACCACTTGTATGCTTAGAGAGGATGCTAATCTAGAATGGTTAAATCTACTAGAATATGATGCTAAAAACATGAAAGCAAGGACCTACTCTTAGTTGCTTTTTGGCAAACAAACCCACCAGCCAAAAGCCTCTCATGTCTAGATGTCGGTGATGTAGTTTTCACCCGACGGGTAAGCCTTGCTGAGTATTAGTATACTCAGCCTTGCTTGTGGCATTTATTTACAGGTACAATGTTGGATGTGGCAGTCGATGCCATGACTTGGCCTACCCAGGTTCCCCCTGGATGGCACATCGAGTGGGTTCCGTCCTCTGCCGAGGGACGGGAGGAGTAGCACCGTGGCAGGCTTCAGCATGGTGTTACTTGTATCGTCGTTAGTTTTTATTCCGCTGCAATGAATTTGATACTCTGATTTAAATTTCGAACTTGGTTTGTAATAACTTTGAGATACCCCTTTTTGTATGTTAAATTTGTGGAATGTTGTAATTTCTGGAACTCACCTTCGTGTGGGCGTGCTGTTGTTTCGATCGAGAAAAGTACGTGGTTAATCGGGTTTAATCCGACGGCGCTCCAGCTTATTCCGGATTAAGTGTCTGACTGCTTGATTAGTGGTCCATGGGTACTTAACTTGGAATAATTTCGGAGTGGTCCGCCACAGCTGGCATCAGAGCCGAAACAGGCGTACCAGAGAGAGCAACAAACCTTAAATAAACATTTTGGAATAAAACTTACCAACTCTTACTTCCGCCGTGCATTTGCGATGAAAGATTATTCTTAGGACCGCTAAGGATGTTACATAGAGCGTGAAGCCTATGTGGGTTAAGGGATCACGATATGTTAGGTGGCTAATTATATATTATACTGACTTCCAGCACATTTCATTCTGTCATTTACTTTACGCAATGGTGGGCGCAAGGTACGGCGATTGCTGTAACGTACCACGGCACTATATGAAAATATAGTGGCGGCACATAGTCAATACGCTGTGATGGCGTATGAAACTAGAATAGCATGGTGGGCGCAAGGTACGGCGATTGCTGTAGCGTACCATGGCATCATATGCAAATATGATGGCGGCACAAAGTCAATACGCTAATTCATGAGCGTATGAAATTGTCAATATGTTGCCTTGGTGACATATGAAACATTGCCCGTTCAATGTCGAACGTTCGGGTGCCACCTCTATAGTGGGTGGTAATGTATGGAAACGCTTTCGTGAGTGCTGGCACGAAAGGTTGATTATACATGGTCTAGAATGGAATTTTCTGCAGGTACACTAACCACGATTCCGTAGATGAACGGTTAGAAAAGTTCGGCTAGTTAATATAGGGAGAGACGGATATTGCCTAGCCACCGGCACTAACTTCGTAGGCCAAAAGTTTATTGGCACGTGTGTTGGTGAGAACGAATAGGCCGCTCATGCATTGCAATTTACGGGAATTATTGAACCTCAATGCACGACGATCGAACTACCGCCATAAAAATTTGAATAGACAACTGGAAATTGTGCCGAAACTCTGCCGAAACTAGTCTGTTTGCGTCATTAATTCGAACCTGAAAACTTGGTCAAACGAAAAAGTGTTCAACATGAAAGTTTTCATAAATGTTATCTAGTTTGTGCTGTAGAAATTTCAGCAAATTTGGTTCAGTAGAATGAGAGCTATGCTTAAAATGGTAACCCTCTGTCTGCTGGAAATTTCTGGGAACAGTAAGTTAAAAATTGAATTTTTACACTTTCTTAACGACGGTTTCTACTCAAACCTTCAACATGAAACTTGTTGGAAATTACTTAAGCTATGTTCTGGCCAAATTGGGAATTTTTGGGTTTGTAGATGTTGAGTTTTATAATTTTTACTACACTGTCCAGAAGCTGTTTATATTTTCTTTAGCGCTAACCGGTTCTCATATTTGACCTTTTTGTTCAGAATGGACGCTCACGCTGACCTTGCCAGCTACCCCAATGACGTCTCCTTCTCGGACTGTCTAGGATGGGAGGGTTTTTCCTAGCATCCTTTGGTCTGTATTGCAGACGCTTGATTATCCAACCCCGCCACAATATGAGAGAACCATCATCCGTGACCAAGGCGTGACTCGCTCCCGTGTGCGTTTGGTGGTGCACCGCCACCCACCGTGTCCTAGCTCTCCCACATGGAGTGTGGAAGTCCATGGGCACCACATGGAGACCACTTGCGAGCTAGCTGCCCTGAATGGGATCAGTTCCTTCTGCTCCCAGAACCAGGACCTGGTAGAGCATCAGCTGCTTGGGCTGTTTCCACCGGCCCAGCCGGACGATGCTCATTGGATGAGGCGCTATCTTAGCTCACCTTTGAGGATGGCGGAGAACCCCGTCGCTGCAGCTGCACTTTTGATGAGGTGGATCCGGGCCTATCACCAGTTGCAGGCGCTTTTGGGACGGTCACAGAGTGAGGTGCTCAACCTTGCCATAGATATGTCTGTTCGTGCCCGTGACATTGGGATAGAGAGGACCTCTTTGTCCATAGAGGTGAGCACCAGAGATGCCATGATTGCAGATTTGGAGAGGCAATTGTCTGACCTCCACATAGCGCACAACAATGTCCACAACGAGCTAGTCCAAACAAGAGATGAGCTTGAGAACATCCAGGGTGTCTTGGAGCATGCCAATGCCATGCTAGCCGCCCATGATGCTCAGCACCTTCTTGAGCAGGGTGGAGAGTATGGGGAAGGAGAGGCCCCTGATTCTGACATGGACACCGAGGATGACATGCCGCCCCTTCCAGCTCCACCGTCTCCTATGGGCAGCGAGGCTTCCGCTAACAACCTAGATGATTTCTAGAAGCTGCAGTAGCAAGATTACTCCTCCGCATAGCCTAAATTTTGGCTTCATGATGTAATAGGCTAGATGGAGTTAAGTTCCCCTATAATCTTCTGAAACAATGTAATTTAATTGGTGTGGGTATGTGAGCCCAAAACTTGACGAAGGTTGTAATGGTTGTGCTGAAAACATTCTGCAGCTAACCTTGTTTTAATTATTAATATGTTTTACATTTACTTCTGGGCTGTGGTGTGAACTACAAAGTTGTTTGGAATTTATCAAACGAAATGCTCACCAAATTTCAACCCCATTGGTTAAGCGAAATAAAAATGGCAACCAAAACACTACAGCTCGGCCTACCATAAAACAGCAAACGCAGAGAGCTAAAAATTGAATTTTTCGGCTTAGTTCCAGCCCGAATTTGGTTCTGAGCCAAACATGAAAGTTGTAGAGTACGAAATTTTTGAGCTACTGACCGAATTGGAGCATCTGACTTGCTTCCTACTGGGAGATATGATCTCTGTTCCGAAATGCTGGTTGATATGTCGTCTTTATGCAGTAAACTTCATTATATTGCCACATTCTATCTTGTCATTGATCTATGCAAGCTTATGAAATGTGGCTAATACAAGTACCTACTGCAGATGGCTATCACTCGCAGCGGTCATGATGCTAGTGGCTCCAACGCTAACCAGCAGGGGCCAGAAGGGTAGCAACAGCCACCACCACCTCCGCCACCGCAGCAACCTCCGACGTGGCAACAACTATATGCCACTCAAACAGAAATACCCCGCAATCTGCAGCATCAGCAACAAATGATGCAGCAGCAAGGAGGTCAACGGGCCCCTCAACCTCATGTGGCTCGGTATGAGGACTTCTTAGCCACACACCCGCCGGTGTTCTCCAGAGCTGAGGAGCCATTGGAGGCTGATGCGTGGATTCGAGCCATCGAATCCAAGTTCTCTATTCTGGCCACGCCTTGCACTCCCAACCGCAAGGTGGTCTTCGCGGCGCAGCAGCTCTGCGGCACAGCTCTCCTGTGGTGGGAGAATTACTTGGCCCTGCAGCAGGAGGGTCACGTGATTGAGTGGGAAGAGTTCAAAGCTGCTTTCAAAGCCCACCACATTCCTGCCGGCTTGGTAGAGCGGAAGTTGACTGAGTTTCTGGCGCTGACCCAGGGTACCCGCATGGTGCTTCAGTACGCCCAGGCCTTCAATGGTCTGTGCCCATATGCGGGTCATCACGCTGACTCTGACATAAAGAAGATGGAGAGGTTCCGACGTGGCCTCAACACCAAGCTCAAGGCCCAACTGACCATCACCCGAGTTGCCACTTACGGCGAACTTGTGAACATCGCCATCGCTCAGGAAGATGCCAATATGGTACATAAGGCTGAGAAGAAGAGGAAGGCTCCCGCTGGACCATCGAGCGCCCAGCCACAGAGGTTCCGCCTGGTTCCCCCGGCTGCACCACAAGGGCAGCCCAGGGCACCCCAGGGAGGACGATGGGTTGCTAGGCTACCACAGTAGGGTGCGCCCCGTTTCCCTCCACCGCCGCAACAGCAACCGAGGCAGAACGTGCAGCAGCCATCCCATCCTGGAGCTGGCTACCAGTGCTTCAAGTGTGGCAGCAGCAGTCACTTCATCAAGGACTGCCCACAAAACAAGCCACAGAACCAGCGCCCGGGAAATCAGCAAACAAGGGCAAGCAGCAGCGGGTGCAAGTCAGGCAAGGAAGGCTTAACTACACCACCTTGGCCGACCTACCTGAGGGAGCACCGGATATGACTGGTACCTTTCCTATCCACAACCAACCTGTTGTGATATTGTTTGATTCCGGGGCAACACATAGTTTATAAGCACAAGATTTCATGCAAAATGTGGGTTAAAATCTTACCATACCAAATCAGCATATGTGATATCAACCGCGGGAGGTAAAATAGCATCCAACCAAGTCACTCGAAAAGTACCGATCAGGCTGGGTAGTAAAGTGTTTGTAGCACCCTAAAAATGCCCTATTTAAAAATTTAGTAATCAATTAAATTTTTATATTCAAGTGCTCATAAATAATGTAGGAAAAATAAAATTTTGAATAATTAAAAACAAATATAGGGTATAAAAAACATTATTGTTGCATTCATGCTGGTGCATTTGTTTTTGATTGTTGAATTCAAATTTTGAATTTGAATTCAAATGAGTGTTTGAATAAAAGAAAAATCTTTTCTTTTTCTCTCTTTTTTTCCTTCTCCTTTTCAGCCCAGCCGGCCCACTCCTCCTCTCTTTCTTTTCTTTTCCCGCGGCCCATCCACCCTTTCCTTCGCGCGGCCCAGCAGCTCCGGCCCAGCAGCAGCCCGCTCCGCGCGCCCCCTCTCTCTTTCGCTGCGCTGACAGCCTGGTCCCACCTGTCGGCGCGCTTCTCCTCCGTCTGAGCCACTGACACCCCGGGCCCACTCGTCAGCTCCTTCTTCCTCCAGCCGTAGCCGAGCGGGACACCGCGCCGCCGTCGAATCCGCGCCGCCGCATCGTCGTGCCGTGCCCGGACTCCACGCGAGCTTGGCGTGCACGCCAAGGAGACCTCGGCCGGTCTATTTAAGCGCAGCAAGCCTCCCCCTCTCGAGCCGTGCCACAAACCCTAGCCGCCGCCGCCTTTAGCCTAGCCCCGAGCGCCGCTGTCGTCTCGAGCCCGTCCCGCCGCCAAGAACTCGTCCAGGAGCTTCGCGGTGTGGTGAGGAACTCGCCGAGCCCAAAACCCCTCTTCCTCTTGCTCTCCCGCACGCGTGCGACCTCGCCGGAGTACTCGCTCCGCCGCCGCACGTCGAAAGCTTTCACCGTCGCCCAATCTTCGAGTAGAACCCCCAAAATCGACTTCCCGTCGTCTCCTCTACCTCTAGGACCAAACGCGGCGAGATTTGGACCACCGTAGCCCCGAGCCGAGTCGATTCCGGCGAAGCGCCGCCGCGACGGCTGAGCTCCGGTGACCTTAAGCCCCGATCTGTTATGAGCCGTTAGATTCAAAACCGACGGCCAGATCTGAAAACCGATCTAAACTGAGCCGGTTCACCGTGAACCCGTGAACCGCGGTTCATGGCCGGTCCACGGTCCGGTCCACGGTGACGTCAGCCGACGTCAGCATCCAGCCGCCGCCGTGCCAGTTTTGCAAAAGAGCCCCTGCAGTTTTCAAAAATCAACCCGCGGTCCACCTCTATTCAAAAGTATTTACAACCAAGTCCTTTTTCTTTCGGTTTAGCCCCTGCTCTTTTGAAAAATAGTGCCCGCCGTCCTAGAAGTCGTTTTTACTCGTTAGCCCTCGGGTTTTTATATGAAATTAAGTTTTAGGTCCCTGGTTTCTTTCAAAAACACCCCTGGAAGCCTAAAACCTTTACCAGCAAGCCCCTAGAGCCCGTTTTAAGCGTAGTTTCTTCGTTTTAACTCCGATTTGAGTGATTTTTGCGCTCATGTGTTCGTAGTGAAGCATAGAGTAACTCTAAAGCCTTCTTTTCATCTTTTGTTTATGTTTGGTGTGCTATTCTAATTAAATATCTTGTTTGCATGTATGTGTGGATGCTTGTGTGGTGATCGATGTGAGTAGTTGGCGAGCCGTTCGAGTTTGCCGACGATCCCGTTCCCGAAGAGCAGGAGCAGCAGCAGTTCGCTGAGGAAGGCAAGTATAACACGGACCATCCTTGTTACCTATACACCGATTAATCACATAAATCATATGCATGTGTCTAATACTGTTAACCACTAAGGATGTTCCTAGTCTTTACCTTATTCCTTGTTACCCGGGGTTTTATGCATTATGGTTAGACTATGCTACGCGCTGGAACCAACATTTATTTTAATGTCAATATTGAATTAATGGTTCACTTCAATGATGATTAAAAGATGCTTTTTTAGCAACATGGTTCGGGGAACTAGAGCATGTGCTGTGTGCTTTGTTTCTAGTGTCTCTATAAGGTTTGATCTAGGGAATTAGAGCATGTGCTTTTTGCTTTGTTCTAATGTCTCTCCGTAAGGTCCGGTTCTTAAAGCGACAACCCAGGAACCTGTTCGCCGCCGTTGGAACTATAATGGCTCTGGTCTTGGATAATTAGCTTGTACGTCTCTAGCTCGCCAGTGTTTACCGAAAGACGTATGTGGGGAACATTCGTGAGAGTATAGTTTGATCCATCGAGGACGGTTTTATCCGTTGGCTATGTCCCGTTAGGCAAAGTCCCGTGATGTAAGCGCCCGATGTACGGCAGCTTCACACGTTGCGATGATTGCGCTCTCGCTCTGGACGCCATTGACCCCCCTCACGTTGCGCCCTGAGCGTACGTCAATCTCGATGCCTCGGGTTATGCTGCCTATGTTGAACCAAAACGGCTACTGTGCTTGTTAGGGTGTTTTTGTGAAAGTCCTCGTAACATAAGTTCTTTTGGATTTATGTGACCGGCGGGTAAAGGGCGAAACCTCTGCAGAGTGTTGATCTATCATGATAGCCGTGCTCACGGATACGAGCGGCCTGGATCCTTTTTTATTAGAAGATGATATTAGCGGTTGATATTGGTTTGTTCTATAATCACTTATACCTTATTAATGGGTTTATACTTGGGTTCTACTCATTTGTTGTAAATTAGATGATAATAAAATGAAACAACTAAAAGTGCTAATGCAGTTTAACCGTGTCAAGCCTTTTGTTCTTGCATAACCCGTGTTATTACTTGTTAAGTAAGATGGTTTACTTACACTTGCAACTATTCAACAAAATCCCGGATGGGTAACAGATGGAGCAGTGAATGATCAGTCGCTTGCTGAGTTTCCGGAGGATCTGCCGTACTTCTAGCTGTGTTCAACCAGTCGGTGTCCCTGTGGACTTGAGGCTCTACTAGTTATGAACGTTTAATAATATTAAGACTTCCGTTGTGTTATTTGTTTAAGACTATGTCCTGTGTTAAACTCTGATATAAACTATTTTATTCGAGCATTGTGTTCTCTGTGATTCAATATTTGTAATCTATATGTGTTCTGTGGACATCCTGGGCACACATATGGAAGCATTCGGATTTCTTGGAAATCTGGGTGTTAAAAAGTTGGTATCAGAGCCTTGCTGACTGTAGGATTACAGCCAAGATAGAACGGTCGATTAGAACCTGCTTAATCCTTGCTCTAAAAATTATTTTACATCCTAGAGTTGAGCTTCTGTTGAAAAATGGTGTTCTATTCTACCTCTGTCCTTTTTGAAAATTTTCTAAGCTTTAATCTAAGGCCCTCCTCTAGTTTTCACTTCCCTAGATGGCTCGACAGAAATAGACAGTCTGCAAGAGCGCTCATGGCTACCTTCCACCTCGCATCGATGAGTACCCATTGGTGGCATGCAACCCGGATGCCTACCAGGAGCTTCTTAGGCAGGAGGCCGAAGAAGGGAACCCCGAGGAGCTAGAGACCGAGTCCGTGGAGTTAGAGCAACAACAAGAGAAGAATGAGGAGCTGCAGCACCAGTTGGGAGGACCTGCTCCACGTAGTCTAGAGTTCGGTGCACAGTCGCCACCACGCAGAAGGACTCGATACAGTACCCTAGCTTACCACGCCACCATCGACCCTAAATGTTACCATAAGTCGTAATAGAGATCAAATACAACGTTTTCGGGTACAAAACTAGTCTAAGAGTATCGGGTCTTGTGTGAACCACGTCTTTAAATGCTTGAATGAATTGTCATTATGCTTATGTGTGATTTGGATCTTTGTAATGATTGTGATGAGTGTGGACGAAAGTCTGCAATCATCTAGTGTTGGATTTAGGTATAAGGTATTTAATGGATAGATAGTTGGGTTCCTAACCTCTCCTTTGCACATCATCTACTATCTTTCCTATCGCCCAAGTACCTTATCTTGTCAGTGGATTGCTTCTGTTCTTGACACTGGTTCAGACATGACTGTGATTGTGAATGTCGGGATTTTGATTTGTGACAGATGGTTGGGACAAGAGGATCGACGGGTGGTGGCAATCAGAATCAGAATCAGAACCAAACCAGCCGCCCACCATGGAGGATCTGGTCCGCTTGCAGACACAGACGATGCAACAGTTGACTCAGGCTATAGCTTTGATGCAGCAGAACCTGCAGAATCCACCTGTTCAGCCACCTCCCAGCCCATCCGGGACAAGAGGGGAGAGTTCTTGAAGGGGCGTCCGCCAAAGTTCTCCCGGGCCCAAGGACCCGATGGAAGCTGAAGACTGGATCAAGGCAGTGGAGAGACAGCTCGACATTGCTCAGTGTGATGACAGGGAGAAGGTGCTCTACGCCTCTGGATAGTTTGAAGGAGCCGCTCTCGACTGGTGGGTGGCATACCAATATGCGCAACCCGATCGCAACCAGATCACCTGGCAGCAGTTCAGTGATGACTTCCGTGTCCACCATGTGCCTGAGGGACTGACGGTCCTGAAGAAGAAGGAGTTCCTAGCCCTGACGCAGGAAGGAATGAGTGTCACTGCCTACCGTGACAAGTTCCTCGAGCTGGCCCGCTACGCACCGGATGAGGGTGTCGACAGACGAGAAGCGGCAAACTCGCTTCCGGAATGGACGCCAGGATGTCTTGCAGCTGCAGTTGATGTGCATCACCTTTCCAACCTTCGGCGGGCTGGTCGATGGTGCTCTGATGGTGGAGCACAAGCGTCGTGAGATTGAGGACAAGAAGAAGAAGCACATGAACCAGCAGTCTGGCAGCAACGTCCGCTCCCGCTACAACCCCCAGCAGGTGAAATCAGCAACGCACTCAGGGACAGTCAAGCCTTCAGAACCGCGGCCAGAACCAGCAACGTCCCCAGTATGCACCACCCCAGCAGCAACAGCAGCGCTACCAGAACGTGCAGCAGAACACTCAGGCTTCACGCACCACCCAGGCTAACACCATTCCTGTCGGCCCAAGGGCGTGCTACCACTGTGGAGAACAGGGACATTATGCTAACTCTTGTCCCCGGAGGGTCCAGAACTCCACCGGTCAGAATAACAACCAGAAGGCAGGACCACAACCAACTCAGAATGGTTCCGGTCAAATCACAACCTGCTACAGTTTTGTTCGATTCTGGAGCTTCGCATGCTTTTATATCTGCTGATTTCGTGAAAAAGAACTTGATGCTTATGCGACCTATGGGGAACACTATGTTAGTTAACTCACCGGGGGGAGAACTTCGGGCCACATTACGTTGTCCTAATGTAGCAGTTAACATAAGGGGGGTAGACTTCTTAGCACACCCTATAGTCCTAAATTCTATCGGGATGGATCTGATTTTGGGAATGAGCTGGCTAGCAAAGTACGATGCCGTCATACAGTGTTCCAAGCGTGCAGTTCAGTTAGTGGCTCCATAAGGGGAGAAGATTGAGTATCAAGCAACCAAATCCATAGAGCCTGGTCAGGTCAATCATGCTGAAGGCACAGAGTTGAAGGACATTCGAGTGGTGAACGAGTATCCAGATGTGTTCCCAGATGAATTGCCAGGTATGCCTCCGGAACGTGAAGTTGAATTTGTTATTGAACTTATTGCCTGCACAACACCCATAGCTAAAAGACCATTAGAATGGGGGTAAAAGAATTAAAAGAAACTTAAAGAAGAATTGAGGGCCTTACTAGCTAAGGGGTATATTTGTCCTAGTTGTTCGCCTTGGGGAGCTCCAGTGTTGTTTGTTGATAAGAAAGACGAGACACAGAGGATGTGCATAGATTATCGAGCCCTCAACGAGGTCACCGTCAAGAACAAGTACCCACTGCCAAGGATCGATGATCTCTTTGACCAATTGAGGGGAGCTTGTGTGTTCTCGAGATCGATCTCAGATCGGGCTATCATCAGATGAGAATTCGGGTGACGGGACATGCCCTAAGACAGCTCCATTCACTACCCGGTTATAGTTTGTATGAGTTCACAGTTATGTCTTTTAGGATTGACTTAATGCACCGGCGCTACTTCATGTATATTTGATGAACAGCGTGTTCATGGATTACCTTGACAAGTTCGTCGTGGTGTTCATCGATGATATTCTGGTTTCCTCCATAGAATGAGGAAGAGCATGAGGAACATTTGAGGTTAGTGATGC
This sequence comes from Digitaria exilis, assembly GCA_015342445.1. Lineage (NCBI taxonomy): Eukaryota > Viridiplantae > Streptophyta > Magnoliopsida > Poales > Poaceae > Digitaria > Digitaria exilis. The sequence continues at coordinate 2,304 of JACEFO010002620.1, read as the reverse complement.
AGAGACTCCGAGAACATCAGTTGTATGCTATGTTTGAGCAAATGTGAATTCTGGCTGAAGGAGGTATCATTCTTGGGCCATGTGTTGTCAAATGGAGGTGTCGCTGTTGATATCCGAAGAAGGTCAGGGATGTTCTCAACTGGATTCTCACCGCAGAATGTCAGTGAGATAGGGAGTTTTCTCGGAATGGCAGGCTACTATCGGTGTTTTATTGAGGGATTCTCCAAGATTGCCAAGCCCTTGACATCATTGCTAGAGAAGAATGCCAAGTTCGTGTGGACACCGCAGTGCCAAGCTAGCTTCGAGGAGTTGAAGAAAAGGCTGACCACTGCATCCGGTATTGGTTACTGCCAGAATGTTACTAAGAGCTTCTCAGTGTATTGTGATGCGTCTCGTCAGGGATTGGGATGTGTTACTTATGCAGGAGGGTAGAGTTTGTGGCATATGCATCCAGACAGTTGAGGAGACATGAGCTGGAATTGGCAGCCGTAGTAGACACGCGTTGAAAGATCTGGAGGCATTATTTGATTGGACACAAGTGCGACATCTATACGCGACCACAAGAGCCTTAAGTATGTGTTCCACGCAATCCGAGTTGAATATGAGGCAACGTCGTTGCTTGAGAGAAGATCAATGACTTTGAACTTGAAATTCATTACCATCCAGGGAGGCTAATTTGGTGGCTGATGCTTTGGAGTAGAAAGAGTTATGTGGAATGTGCTGACGAGTCAGGATTTTGCCGGAGGAGCTTAGTGGGAATTCGATGCGAACGCTTGAACTTGGGTATGGTAGCAATGTGACTGAGCGAGAAGTGGAGCCAACTCTTGAACAGGAGATCCGAAAGGGTCATTGGAGGATGAGGAAATCAAGGAGTTGATTAAGAAGGTTGGGACTGTAGATAAGCGCCAGGATTCTGATTGGATGAATCAAGGAACAGTGTGGTATGGTAACAGAATAGTGGTGCCAGATCAATCAGCAGCATATCAAGAGATGTTATCTTACAGGAGAGCGCACGAGTCAGCATATTCCATTCACCCGTGAAGTACCAAGATGTACTTGGACCTTCAAGAGAAGATTTTGGTGGTATGGTTTGAAGCGCGATGTTGCAGCACATGTAGCTCTTTGACGATGTATGCCAGAGAGTCAAGGTAGTTGCGAACATCAGAGGCGGCGGTTGACCTAACATCAGAGACCGGCAGGTTTTGCTTCAGGGCCTATGAAGATACCAGAGTGGAAATGGAAAGAAGTGGGTATGGATTTTATAACAGGATTGCCCGCCACACAGAAGGTTATGACTCTATATGGGTGATATGACCGATTGACGAAGGTGGCTCACTTTATTCTGTAAAGACTACATATTCCGGTGCCAAACTGCAGAGTTGTATATGGAGCGGATTTGTATGTTTGCATGGGGTACCTAGGAGATAGTGTCAGACCGAGGCAGTCAGTTTACGTCGCACTTGCCGCAAGTTACATGAGTCCATGGATACTAAGTTCACTTCAGTTCCGCTTACCATCTGCAGACAGATGGTCAGACCGAGAGACGATATCAGATACTAGAGGACATGTTGAGGGCCATGTGCATGTACAATATGGGAGTAGTTGGGAGAAGAGTTTTGTGTTATGTAGAGTTCTCGGTATAACAACAGCTACCAACAAAGTCTCAAGATGTCACCATTTGAGGCGTTGTACGGAAAGAAGTAGCAGACACCGTTGTTTTTGGAATCAGACCGGAGAAGGTAAAGTATTTGGACCTGAGGTCTTGAAGCAGGCAGAAGAACAAGTGCAGGTCAATCAGGCAGAATTTGAGAACAGCTCAGACACGGCAGAAAAGTATGCAGATGTAAGCGTCGAGATCTCAGCTTTGAAATTGGCGACTTCGTCTATCTTAAGGTGTCACCAATGAGAGGTGTGAAGAGATTCAATGTCAAAGGCAAGCTAGCACTCGCTACATGGACTATCAAGATATTAGAACGGAGAGGTGAAGTGGCTTATAGTTAGAACTACCAGAGAACTGGCGGGTGCATGATGTGTTCCATGTGTCCCAGCTGAAGAAGTATTTACGCTGTGCCAGAGGAACAGATTCCGTTGGAGGAGTTAAATGTGCAGGAGGACCTTACTTATGAGGCGTATCCGGTCAAAGATCTTAGAGGAGTCGAGAGAGTCACTCGCGAAACAAAGTGATACGTATGTGCAAGGTTTCAGTGGAATCGTTCATACAGAGGAATGAGGCACTTGGGAACGGGAGGATGATCTCATAGGCAGAATATCCACATCTCTTCCAAATCCACGTCCAAATCTCGG